>CAIGRN010101803.1:0-37789 GCA_903798345.1 Fraxinus anomala
TGCCTTAATTAAGGGGAAATTTCTTCTACCCTCATCGTCCTCATTCCTTTTTGATGATGCCAAAAGGGGGAAAATGTGATTGTAATTGTGACTTATTATTTTGTTATATGTATTGTGATTTGCAATTATTTATATTAAGTATGATGACTTCTAGATGTGATTTACTATGTTAAATAATTATGGAAATGCATGTTTTTAGAACATCATGCTATATATGATACAAACTCGGTTCTCATTAATGTGTAAAAGATATGGGGAATCTTGTATTTTTCTCAAATCGCTACAAATCACATATTGTTTGTCATAATAAAAAATGGAGAAATTGTTGACCTATGATTCAATATAACTCCACTTGTTTTGATTATAACAAACAATACACTTATATTTGTAACAAATTTTGATTCTTGAATTTTTCATGAATATATCTTCTTCAGTATTCAAAAACTCAAATCGTCATCCATTGAAGAACAAGCAATCAAATGAGACTCGAAGAGAACAAGAACTTTGAAGNATAACGATTTACATACGACAATTGAATTGGAACTTAAAGATTCGTAAAACTCGTAAATCAAGATACAACTCGACGAGAACAAGAACAAGAACTTTGAAGATTAAAACTTAGAAATAGTTTATCGGAACTTAAATGTAAAAAGATTAAAGTTTAGGTGACAATACTTGAATTAAGTTATCGAATTAGCATATTTACTTCTTTTATTACGCTTTACATTTATATCTTGTGAGTTAAATAGTTTTGAGACTAATTATCGAAAAATTTTCAAAAATCAATTTACCCTCCTCTTGGTTAGTTATTCTTGGGTTATCATAAATTACATACAAATTAATGATCAAAAAATTAAATTAAATTAAATTAAATTAAATTAAACAAATAAAAAAATAAGTAAGAATATTAAAAAGTATTTTAAATTTGAAAAAAATAATGAAAAGAAGACAATAATTAAGGTACTTTTTAAATTATTACCAAAAAATAAAAAAAATTAAACAAAATAAGATTATAAAAATTAATTAAAGAATATTAATATTATTTAATAAAAATTAATGATTTGTTTAAAAAAAGAATATTTAACTAAATAGAATTTTAAACTTAAAAAAATAATAATAATAATTTAGTTAAAAAGAATATCTAGTTTATTAATTTTCAATTTAAAATTATTTATTTAATTTTAAAAAATTAAAATTTCTTAATTTATTTAATTTAAAATTATTTATAAATTTTAACAAAAATTTATAAATAACAAAAATTATAAGTAATAAAGTAAATGAAATAAAATTAAAAGCAAAATAAAAAACGTTAAATAAATAATAAAAAAATTAAATAATTAAATAATTGATAAAATGAAAAAATAAAAGGTCAGACTGTTAACAGTCTGAGTCAACTATTAAGACTATTTAACAGTCGGGGTGGGCCGACTATTACGGTCGGAGATCATCATTTCTGGCGATCTCCAGCAATAAAAACCAATTCCCGAATTGTGGTGGTTGGTGTTGGTCGATCGGATTGACTGCGAGAGAATTTTTTCTTTCCTCATTGAGGGTATTTTTGGCCTTTTGACTGTGAGAGAGAACTAGCATGAGTTTCCTTTTGTTTTATCTTTTTTTTATTAGGTGGTTAAAGGTCATTTTGGAAAGATGGTCGGGTCAACCGGTCATCTTCCACTATTTCCTCTTCTTATCAACCAACCCAATTCTAATTTGGACACTGTTCTCCAATTTCTCCCTCACCCTAAAACTCTCGTGTCTTCTTGACGAAATATTTTGAGCCAATTTCGATGCCTTTCTAATCAACTCTTGTCATAGTGCCAAAAATTTCCAAAATGGGTTGCAGATGATGAGATTTTGTAATATTAGAATGAAAAATACACCACAATATTTTTATTTTTTATTTTAGTTTTTATTGGATTAGGAGTATAATTGTAAATTTATTTTGGTATATTTATTAAAAGTATATTTTATTTGGGGTGTAGTAATTAAATTTTGTATTGGTAATATAATTACTCCCTGATTTATTGTAATTGTAAGTTTAAAAACATGTATGTCCGTACTTTTCCCTAATTTATCTAGAATCACAATGAAAGTATTGATAAAGAAATGCCAATCAAGAAACCATGTACAATAAATACATGATAGTGACGTGTGCACATAATGTGCTGTTTGTATATAAGAGAATAATTTTGAATAAAAGAAAAAGTTCCTTTTCTGCTTATGGAATATTTCCATATCCAAATTATATCTCATTGCTCATATATCAAGGTGCAATTATATGATTTTATTATAGTGATCACACATGTTAGGTTTTAGTTATATGGGCAATTCTTTAGACAAAAAAACTATTATAAAAGAATATGATTGTTGTAAAAGTTAATGAGTCTTTTAAAGGGTTGTATAGTTGAATTAGGAGTCTTTGGGTTCAAGTATGGAACGAGGAGAAAGAGTCATCGTATTTACGCTAGCCTGTCGCATAACTGATGCTCGAACGTCCAAAGCAGAATCATTGTTGCCCGGCTATAGCTCGAGTGACGCACATCTCGCTCCCTTATCGCTCGAGGGACGGTGTTTTTCGAGAAAACCTTAGTTTGCGTTTTTCAAAAGTTTTATCTATTGATGAGTGTTAATCACTCATTAAACTAATACCTTTAAAACATAGTTTTCGGTTTATTCTTGAGCACGTATGAGCGTTTCGATGTGTGTGTTCATGTTGTTTTGTAGTTAAGATATATCGGAGAAAATGGCATATTATGGAGTTTGGAATGGAGCCACATTTGACAATAAAAGTGAGCTTGAAGAGGAGGTGAAAAGAAGAAGAAAAATGAAGTGGAGAAGATGAGAGGAGAAAATGGAGGCCAAACACAGAAAGTAATAGGGCCGCAGCACCCAGACCAGGGCAGAAAGCAGAAGAACGATGTCAGCAGCATATTTGACGCGGTACTGCGGTGTCGGTTCTGGGTGTCCGACGTCGCTTCCCTGGTAAAAAGAAAATGTGATTTTCTTTATTTTTTTGGGCTCGGTCCAACTTCAGTCCGTCTTGATACCCTAAGAGACTATAAATACATCATTGAAGACCACAAAGAAAGGGGGAGAAAACGGCTTAGGAGGCAAGAAAAAGGAGCAATCATTAAGAGCAAAAACGACAACGAATTGGAGAAGAATTCAAGCGGCAAAATAGTTTTTCTTATTCTTTTCTTTTCCATGTTCTTTATTTTAAAATTTAATATATCGTTTCTAGTGGTCATGAACTAATTTTAATATCTATGATTTGATGTAACTAAACTTGAGACATGTTTGAATTTTAATATAGTTAATTCATTTGAAATTTGATTTTTTCGTTAATTTATTTATGTTAATTCTTGCGCAATGCTTTCAATTACTTGATCAATAATTGAATGATTTGATGCTTTAAATTTCGATACTCGAAAGAGGGAAATTTAAGCCCGATCTAAGAATAACATAAACTAGGAAATTATAGGTTTCGAGAGAAAGTATAATTCCTTTGGGCTTATCTCATTTAAGAATTCCGAATATATAATTTCTATAGCGTTAATTCGAAATAAAGATATTGAAATTAAAATATAGAAATATGTTCTATTTAGCACTTGAGAGAGGGAATAGAATTTAACCTAAGATTCTTGCCTATAAATTCAAGAAAAATCGATAGAAGTAACTATAGAAGTTAAAAAATATTATTGATAGTGAGGTGAAATTAATGGCTTTGTCACATTGATAATTCTCTTATAATTTGTTTTCTTTCATTTGAATTGTTACACATTCATATTATTTTAAGATAAAAACATTGATTTGAGATTTGATTTTTCTAAATAAAGTAAAAGTTAAAATAATTATAGTTCTTAGTAGGAATTAAATTACAATCTTTGTGGGTTCGACACTTTTACTCCAATACTATATTACAAAACTTGATATCGTACACTTGCGATATAATTCACGTTATAAAAAAGGTGTGACATCTATCCTATACTACTTAAACTCCTCATATTATATATGTTCAATGGTCATTACATTTTTGGGGGTGGTTGATTGTTGTTTACATCCTTATAGCATTATTCCAAGATCCAAAAACATATCTAAATATTGAGATTAACATTTTGATTTTAAAGATCAATCAATCACAAGTTTGAGATAAACAACAAATTCTTATAATAAAAAATACACACTTCCTAGATATCATCTGGAAGATATTTACTCAATAACTTTCAGATATTGCTGAAAATTGAGAGAGAATGGATCAGAAACATAGGAAGAGTACAAAAATGAGGTGTTCTTGGTGTTTCATAGGAGATGGACAATTCCTAAAGATTGGGATCAGGAGTGAGTAAAACACGTTCTAGCGGGTCTTGGAGATTGCAGAAATTAGATCAGCGAGTCTAGTGGATTTTCTAGGCTGGATCATACTGTAAGTTCTTATTGCCTATAGTAAGAATTACTAGATTGGTCTTGAAGTTTTTATTCAGTTAAGGGTTTTATCCGTCATCAAATATTGTGTTATTTAATACTTTATTAATTATTGCGGCAATTTAACATATAATAATTTGACTTGATTGACTAAATATCTAAAACAATTAAAAAGTGACTTGTTACTTTTAATTAATAAATTTAATTCTGCATTATTCACCTATTAGGTAATTTTAAGATTGAAGTAGTAACTTTCACCACACATAAAATCTCTATGGTATTTTTGAATTCTTAGAGAACACCGAAGAAGACCAAAGAGATTGAGAGTTAATTTATGATATATCAAGTAAAAACAACACATGAATTTCTGTAAAGCACACTACAAGACTAAACTCTTAAAACACCCACGAGTTTAAATTGCATCAAAATTATTGAGTTCTTAATGGTACACAAACTAATTATATCCTATACATGATATGTTTTTCATAACAAGACATTAATTTTTGTGTTGTTCAATTCTTGATCCCCTACAATTGGTATCATAGCCTAGGTTTAGATATTATTTTGTGAGTTAGCAATTAGATAAAAGAAAAGGGAAACCATATACATACCAAAAAAAAAAAAAAATACAATTAAATAATCAACTCAGAGATGCAACACAAATTTGCTGTGATTTATGATGTACAGAAATTGCTGAATCTACACTCTATCACACAGAATAATAAATTTCTGCATTGGAAGTACTCTTTACTGTTGTTAAATACTAAACCTACAAGTACAATTTCATCACAGCATATGCAGTACGCTGGAGGATAATCTCATGAATTACGAACAGCATCCAGAGTGCAGCACTAGATTATTCCGAGTAGTCGGCCACTATCCAGATTCCGTATAAATTAGTCGTTTAAGCTTCCTTTTCTATTTGCTTCCCTTAAACGCTGAAAGAGAAAAGAATGACCTAGTTGCTGAAAGACAATATTAAAATTTAAATAAAATTAGAATGTTGCATCACTATAACATGAATGTAACGAAATTAAACAATAAAACGCAAGTAAACCTTTTGTTGTCGTCACAGATGCTGAGACGTGACCTTCCTGCAACTGTTGAGACAAGCTTGGAGCACTGTATTTGCTTTTATTTGATTGAACTGGGATAGAAAAGGGAAAAAAAAAATCAACACTATCAACATTTGGATGCATACTAGGCAAATGAGTGAAATGAGACGATGGTAATCACTAGAGAAGTTCGAAGTGGTTTTAATAGTAAGTGGTTCATTTTCCCATCTCTCCTGAAATCTATTTGTCAAAAGATAAATATAAAATGGTAAATGTCTACTTTCTAACAACTTAAGCTTTTTATGAGGTTATTCAACATAATATCGAAGCACACAATTAGGAAACTTGTATGTGTTAAGCCTTTGATGAAAATATGAATTTGGCCCACATGTTGAGTGGTGAAGATAAAAATAAATAAATAAATTCATCCCTTCCACACAAAACTTGAGCTTTTCTTCGAGGAGGTTTCAAAAAAATTAGTTCTTTTTTTCTACTTTTTCTTTTTACGGTTTTGCTATGGGTACATAGGGGTGCCATAAGGGTGACATAATTGCCAAATGGCACCCCCAAATGGCACCCCTATGTACCTCCCTTTTCAAGTTTGCTTGCGTCAATGGGGGGAATTGAGGATTTGTACTTTGAAATGAATCTATCAATTCCTAACAGAAAAAAATAAAGAAAACTAACCAAGATTTACATAATCCGCGGAAGGTTTCTCATGGGTTTCGTAAGAAGCCTTTTGATGGCCATTGTTCTTTGAATGAAGGGTTGCCTTCTTTAGGAGATTTTCAGCGCTTCTCTTGCTGGTAAATTTGGAATCCTCAGACTCATCCTCTCCTTCAGAAAAGACAGATGGACTAGACCAATCAGTTGAATTTGCATCAGTCTTACTCTTTCGAGCAAACTTTAACAGCCTCTTCAATCCTTTGGGTGCATCTTTATGGTAGACCATTGCTGGAGGGTTTTCGGCATTCCCCCAGTCAGAGATATCAGGTTCACTGCTCTCCTCAAGCAGCATTTGCGACAGAGAATGACGAACACGTGGACTTGATGCTCTAATTGGTGCTATATAGACCGGGGATTCAATTTGGCAAATACTGTCACCAGAGGTGATGGGCTGATCATCAAGCTCTTCCATTTTCACCCAAGCTGTAGGGGAGATCATTGATTCTCCTTCAGCCCCAGCTTTCATTTCAGGCTCTGCCATCCTGTCAAAGCTATCATTGTAATTTGCGGGTGTAACTTCAGTGGAGCTCTCTGTGTCTTCAAACTTATGTGGGCTCTTATCCAGGGTTTCAGAATCCATATCTGCGAGAACGCTCAACTGTTCACCTTCCATCTCTTGCTGCTGAATGACTGCATCAGAAGAGTTAGAGACCACTTCATTTTCCTCAGCTGCAATTATATCCGCAGAGTTCCTCAATGGTTCCTTCAACTGGGTGGATGTTTTTGTCTTCCCAGCTGGATTAGCACTAGATAGAGTTCTAGAGCCTTTGCGAAGAAAAGGCTTTGATTCCAAAGGAACCACGCTGCTCTTCTTGGTAACCTTGCTGTATGAACTAGGTTTTGCAGAGGAAATAGGATCTTCAGCAGCAGACTGAACTTTGCTTTTTGGTGTTCTGCTTGTTTTTGTCAGTGCCTGCTGCTTCTTGTCAGGCATGCTTCTACCGCTCTTCTTAGTGTCGTTCTGATTAGGTTTTATAGGCTTAGATTTGGGCTGTGATGTTTCCAATTTAGAAGTAGATCGCGAAACAGGTGATGCTGGTTGTGATCTTCTACGCATTGGTGTAGTGCCAGTCAAAGTTGTTCCTGGAGGGATTTTAGCAGGGGATATCCCAGGAGCTCTTGGCGATGGTGCTGTTGGCCATGACTTACGAGTGGCAGGCAAAGACGATGATTTTGAGACAACTTTCTTCACGACACCAGAGTTTGTGCTTTCTGACTTAGGATTTGCAGATTTAGATAGATTCTTTTGTGATTTTTGGACTTTCTTGACATTATTGCATTTACTAGCCTGGCTTACAATTGGAGAGGCCATTTCAGCCTTTCTTGAATCAAGAATATGTTGCTTTGCACCAAACTGTTTTTCTTTCTCAACTCGCTTTCTAGTAGTTTCTCCTCGAAGTTTTTCTTCTCTCTTCTCCTTGTAATGATTGTACTGACCACCTCTCTGCTCATTGGGCAACTTTTCAGATTTGCTTTCGTCAGGCACCACATTCTGATATTTTACAGGCTTAGTTTCCATCATCTTCATCAGCAACTGATTCAGTTCTGCTTCCTTTTGACGACTCCATTCAGCTGAAGCAGATAATTTTTCACTAACCTCTGTCAATTGTGCTGAAAGAGACTCTTCTTGCACACCAGGTGCACTGCGTGCTCCTTTTTCAGGTGAATTCATTGTGAAATCTACTCCACAATGCTCAACAGGCTTGGGCTTGGTTTCTGCTGAACTATGACTGATTTCCCTATTTTCCAAATTATTGGGAATACTGGGAGATGTATCTTCAGAATCCATATCTGGGGAACACTGAGAATTTTCACCCACTGCACTACTCCATCTTCTCAGTACAGATTTATTTGCACCAACAGAAGCACTTAACAAAGCCCTCGCCTTCTGAATATCCGTTGTTTGATCTTTCTGTTTGCTTTCAAAAAGACTGATTGCATCTTGCACACTCATTCTCCGTACATTATTCTCAGATTTTTTAGGAGCTTCCTCATTTCCTTCTTCATCACTATTATCTGCATCTGGATCATTAGGCAAAACTGACCTCTCTCTAGCTGGAAAATAATTCAGAGACTTAATAGTTAATGCAGTAGACCTCCGGGATCCAGATCGTCCGATTTGTACCCTTCGCATTGGAGATGCTGACCTCCTAGGCGAAGCAGATCTTATAAGAGTCCGACTTCTTTCCACAGATGGTTGGTCTTCCTCACTAGAGAAAGAAGAATCCTCACTTTCTGATGAACTTTGCCTCTCAAGCTGTGCAACTTTTGCAGGAGAAACACCATACTTCACTGGTGTATCTGAGTATGATGATTTGATATGATTTTTCACTTCTTTTCCACTAACTTCATCAATCTCTGTATTCTGTTTATCAGCAGAAGTATTAACAGCCTGATTTCCTTCTCTCAATTCAACATACTTGCGCAATGAATCCCTGGAACAAATATACAAACTTTATTACTGTAACTCATAGAAACTCAGTATAAAATGTGCCTCTTATTAAAGTGGAAGAAAACAATGCTTTACGCGTGACAATGAATCGATGCACCCTAAGCTATAGCCAGAGGTACCTCAAGTCTAATGATCCAAAATGATGAGAAAACTTCTCTATATCAGAGATCTCCTCAACCGAATATCTAAAACCAGCAGCTTGGTCGAAAGCAGCAACCAATTCTCCTCTCAATGCAGCTATCCTCAATTCCATTGCTCGCAGCAATTCATCCCTGCCAGCATTTAATGGTTCATATTATGCAGATGCTACCATAGTAAAATTTTACCAACTGATAAGTTTGTTTTTCCTAATCAAGTTGATACTGATGAGTCCGCAGACATACTTGGAAGCATCTGACGACTCAGCATTTCCTTCAGTCTGTTGAAACACCTTTCACAAAATAAGCAGTAAAAATACCAGTCATTTTGAATATCAGTTCACAAAAATAAAAAACAAGAAATGAATAAAAATTACCTTTAGAGTCGATGCCGTGCCATTAGAGTAGCTGGTGTCTGTCAATAAAAAATATTAATCAGTATCAGCTGCACAATTATGTGAACTACACATATGCCTTATCTTTACATTGCATAGTGATAAGTTTTTCTCTCTCTTGGTTGATAAGATCATATGAGTTGTTGTGATAGATGTGTAAGGCTCAAAACTCGACAGAATTCACATTATTAAAATCGAAAAAAAAATATTAATCGGGGCAAGCTATTGTCTACAAAGCTTTCACATGGAAGCTCTAGAAAAATAACAATGACTATAATACAACGCCAAGCTTATACGAAAATAGCATTCGACTACAGTAACCTGATTCACCATTTTTGTCCTGATCTTGAGTACCCTGAGAAAGGAATAAATTTAATATTACTTTCAGAGGTTAATTCAACAAGGAGAACAAACAGAAAATTAGTATTAACAGACGTTACCTTTGCATATAAAGAAAGCTGAAATCTATGAACTTCTTCCAGCTGAGAAATTTCGTTCTTCACGGTATTGGTGATATTAAGTATCTTTGATAAACCAATGATATGCAGAAATCTGAGTTAATAAAAAAAAAAAAGAAATTGCAGTTATGGGAAACAAAAACATATCTTGATCAAATTTAAGAAGGTAAATTCGTAAAACAAGATATGCTTTTTGAACCTTATCAACGTTGATTTTGTAAACCATTTGGTGTCAGAAAAATTTTCAGGCGGTTGAAGTTTGAAATTGGCATTGGATCCTTTTGATTGCAAATTTTTCACTTCAGCTGAATGCTGTAAAAGATGCTCTAGAAGTCCAGATGTTACTTTTTCTATCTTGTTGTCATAGCATACACATGACTCGTACCTGTATAAGGAAAAAAGTAAACAAATGAGACAGGCAAAGTTATTTTATGGTGGGCTATGCATTCTTGAAAACAGTATTTGAAGCATAAATGTATAACCTATTCTGGCTAGGAAAGATCTGGAACTCAATGTAGTCAAGCGGCACATTGATATCTATTACTCCGTCCATTTTTACCAGTTTATTCAGAATTGTGATAACCTGGTCAAAGAAAAAGAATAAATATTCCATTAGCCTTGATATCATTTTTATTTGAATTTACAATTTCATTAGACACCAAAAAAAATGTTAACTTGCATGAAGACCAGATTTTGCTAAGCCGTTGGCCTTCAAATTACTTTCATAACATTCAAGCTGGCCTGCTACACATATCAGTAACAAAATTCTAATACTTGTGTAAAAATATATTTATGGAATATACATAAATACGAGGTAATGTATTTCACTTCTTTGAGAAACAAAATTTAATTCAAATTAACATTAAACATCAATTTCAAATAACCAAAAAAACCACACCAAAAATATAAACATTCTCATTACCTAAACTGGGCAGAAATTCATTTCCTCACATTCAAAAATCAAATCGAACAATCTAGATTTTTATTCGAAACTGAAACTGAATCAACATATACTAATAAACACAAAACCAACCTTCGAAGATCAGATCTAGCTTCAAAACCAAAAACATAATACTACACTAAAAATCCAAAGCCACCGACAGAACAGAAAAACAGTTATGCAAGCATCCAAAGTCAATACTGAAAGTCAAATCACAGCATTCAAAAAATGTTGCTACAAATGAACAGAAGCATAATGAGAAAATGGAAATCGAGAGGGAAAATACTTACCAGAACTGAAGCGGAAGCAGCCTCTAGAGAGAGAGAAATTGAGGAGAGAAGATTGAGCCATATAAAATAATAATATTTAATGGGGAAAGTGAGATCTCAAAAAGAGCTGATTCTCATTGTAATAAAAAAAAAGAAAAAAAAAAGCATAAATTCTTACCAGAATAACTTTTTTAATCTTGTTCAAATGATAATTTTACATAGAATTTATGGAGGTTGAGAGAGTTGAGTGTGAAGAGAGGCCTTTTGCTATTAATTTAGAGAGAGAAAATGCTGTGTGGAAGATAAAGGAACAAAGCAGGCAGAGAGAGAAAGTAATGGCTTTTGTTTTTCATATTTTATTTTTTTTTTCTTTTTCTTTTTTTGATTAAAGACATACGAATAAGAGACAGAAGGCGATATATGTGATAGATTTTAATGTGACGCGTCTGATGTCACGTTTTATGTCATTATCCTGATTTTTCTTTTTCCTTTTCCTTTTGTATTTTCCAGATTTTTATTATATTTCATGTGTTTTTAATCTTGTAAATTTGTAATTTTATTTCAAAGGATCGAGTTTCAATGGTCACTGAACTTTGCACTATGTCACGACTTACTAATTGAACTTCCAAAACCTCCTCAACGGCCACTGAACTTTACTCCATCATTGTCAATTACTCACAGGTTGGATATCGTTTGAATTGATGCTGACATTAAAGACGGAATTATGAAATGTCCAATTAACTCCTCCCAAATAGTTAGACCTCTGCCCATTCAACACCATGTCATCGCCACGTCAGAAAACTTCCCTCTCCGCCTCGCTCACCCCCTTCACTTTACAATCTCCACACTACAATGTGCGGAGCAACCATTTTGTTCTTCACCATGTTTCTTTGCTCAAAAACCGCCATATGGCATATCTGATTCCAAATCACAATTCAATCTTCTAACGACTAAATTTAAAACACTCTTGGAAAACACTCACTTTATACACTAGCTCATTCAAAAATCCCCCTTCAATTCAAGGAGAAAATCCCGTGCCTCAAAATCCGTCTCGCCACACTGCTTCTTTGCATCCGATCCATGAAATCACCGCCTTCCTCTAGTCCAAAGACATCCACCAAAGGATTTAGGCCGAATATTTGGCATGTGCCCCCAAATTCTAAAATCTGACGATAAAACTGACTTTAACCCAATTTTCAATTTCCTATCTTATGATTAAGGGCTTGCTTGAGAATTTCATCATACCAGTTATGAGCACTTTTTAAAATATCGATTTTAAACATTTATGAGTTGATTAATTCTGAATTGTTTTAGTAGCGATTTTTAAAACTCTTCAACCTATACGTAAGAGTCTATTATTCATCGATTATGAATTTTTTTAAAAAGATAAAATTATATCCCTTAGTAAAAAATTTCTTTTATTTAGTCTTATTAGTAGTATTTTTATTGTATAACAATGTTTTTATATAAAAGTGATTTTTTTACTTATAATTAATTTTTAATTGTAATGTAATTTTTCTCATCTTACAAGTTATATTTTGCTTATAAGTATTTTTTAAATTATAATATAATTTTTTAAATGATAAATAATTTTTTAGTTAAGATATTTTTATTTACAATTTTTTAACAAAATATATTAGTTGAAAATAATTATTTTATAAAGGGTAAAATTAGAATAGAATATGAAAATGGCCAAACCCGTGGATTTGGTGAGTTGAGAGAATCACTCAAAATTAAATTACACTGATTTTGGGTGATTTTTAAATCCTTCAAAATCGGTGCCCAAAAAACCTAGCAGGCACCGAATTTTTTAACATCTCATAAATGATCCCTGACCAAAATTTTAGAAAGGTGATAAACAATGACCGAGACTGTTAATTTCCAGTGTAATATACTAGCTTAAACCTACTTTATTCTATCTTCAAAGATTAGGCTTCAAGGATATGTATCCATTGGCTTATTAAGATCCCATTTTGTTAGTTTGCAGTGTGGAGAAGATGTTGATTCCTAAGCTGAATTATTAAGTATCCCTAGGATTTTCGAAAGATAATGTTGTCGAAATCAAGCCTAAATTTGAGTAGCTTGACAAAAAAATGATGGGTGAATTGGATGAACTGAAGGAATTTCCAGAGTATTTTGCATTTAGTTTGGAGAGGAGGATAAAGCCCAGGCACATGGAGGTTGTACACTATGGAATTGTGGTTAGTTTGCTATTGACGTTGAAGAGCACTGAAGAGGAGTTCAAAGAATCGATAAGGCAAGGGGTGGATAAGGGCGTTGAGGCATATCCCGTTCCATCTCCAATTTGATTGACTAATTTTTGACGTGCCACTGATTAAGCAGAGATCTTACAATTTGAAAGAAGTTAAACCATAATTTCATCCCCATATCAACATCAATTCAAGCGGCATCCACCCATTGAGTAATGGACAATTTTTGAGTAAAGCTTAGTGGCTAATGGGGCGATTTTAGAAGTTCGATGACTAAGCCATTATATGGTGTAAAGTTTGGTGGCCACTTAAACAATTAACTCCAAAGTATTTCATAAAATTAATTTCTAAAATCTCGTGTTGTACTAAGAAATAATACAACATTCAAATTAATGGTTGGTAGAAATTAAAATTCAGATTTTAATCTAATTTAAAGTTGATATCTAATTTTAATCATGTATTTTATGTGATCCACAACTTTTCAACTATATATTTTTTGAATTTTTATCAAAATTTAATTTTAGTCCCCACTAAACAAGGACTAAATTGAAAACAATATTCTTTTTAAATAGGTCAAACGATCCAAATTCAAGATGACTTAGTCCATTAGAATTCTCTATCAAGGTCCTGATTCAGTACGTAGAGTCAGCTTCAATTAGCACGTTGTCTCAAGCTAATTAGTCAACTCAACTTTTTATGAGGGTTGATCCTAGTAAAAGTGAAAAAAGCATGCTTCGAGTACCTACAAGTCTACAATAGTTTTTCGTTTAACTTTTATGGTTTCATTTAAGAATAATACTGCTTAGCCATGGTGATTGACATAAAATTGGGTAATAGAGTTGGGTGGCAACGATTGATTAGTCTTTTTTTTTTTCAAATTGATTAATCATCTATTGACATATGTCCCCTGTTTTTAAATGTGTTATTGAGTCTGTCATCGTAGCAAGACTCTTTATTTAATAATAAAATTGCTTTTACAGATGCAGTTGACAAAATGGGTGACTTACGTCATTGGTTGCAACAAAACTATTTTTTTGTTCGAAAAATGCTACTGTCGTCCCTCCCTCCTGTGAGGGGGTTGCAATCCCGATGTACAAGTAACATGATATTTTTTGTCCAAAGCTAAATCAATGCCTGCCACGTGTGTATCTATGTAATGTTTTGAAAAAATATAAAATACAGCCAGCCGCGCGCCTCAATGGCATTGGAGAAATGAGAAGCATAATGTTGCCTGCATAAAGTAATTATGGGGGCCTACGAGTAATAATTAATTAGTTATTTGAATTATAATGCTCCAAACTCAAAGCAGTCAACTTAAACAGTTAAATGTGATCCAAACCCATCTTTTTTGGAAATTACGAAAGGTAATTTATCGCGAGATGCAGGTTAATTATTCACAACGTCTTGATTTATCCTAGTAAAAATTATAACCTTTAAAGCATATCAAAGCATCATAACCTTAAACAAATACTTTTTGCAAAAAAGAAAAACATATCAAATGTGTATATGTATTAAAAAAAAGAAAAAGGAATGAGGTTGTTTTCGATTTGAGTAAAAAAGAAAAGTAAACAACTATGGACGCGTATTTATAGGTGAAAAAATTGAATTGAAAAAATAAGAGTTTTCAAGTAAAAAGTTCTTAATATGTATTATATATTTTACGTATTTAACTAATTATTATTTTGTATTTTTGTTTGGTTCTAAAATATTTTAAATAAAATTACCATCTTACACATTTAGCGTTAAGTCAAGATCGCAAAATTTTATTATTTAAATAATATTATTAATCTATCGAAAATTTATTTTTTTGAGATTTTACTGAAGATAATAATAAAATCTAAAACAAAGATTTGGTGATTAATTATTTAAAAAGGGGCTAAATTTATCAATGGCCACCCAACTATATACTTAGTGTCACCATAAGCACTCAAGTTGATTTTGTTTTATCATGATCATCCAACTTTATACTGATATCACTATGACCACCCAATTTGATTTTATTTCACCATGGTTGCCTGATTTCATATAACGTTTTACAATGGTCACCCAATTTCATATAATATTTCATTATAATCACTCAATTTCTTTCCATCATTTTCACTAATTTTTAAAGGGATAAAATAGTAATTTTATATTAAATATTTAATAAAATTGAAAAAAATTAATGTTTTTTTTAATTTTAAAAACATTTTTTTAAAAATAAGTTTTTATTTTATATATTTTTCTAAGGAACTTCTTTTAAATAAGTTTTTATTTTAATTTTTAGTAACTTTTTTTTTTTAAAAAAAAATAAGTTTTTATTTTATTTTATTTTTCTAAGTAAATTCTTTCTTAAATAATTTTTTATTTTATTTTATTTTTTAAGTAATATTTTAAAAAATATTTTTTATTTTATTTTTTAAGTAACATTTTCTAAAATAAGTTTTTTTAAATAAATATATATATATATATAGTGAAAATGGTGAAAATTTTATTTTAGTTTTCTTAAATGCAAAATTATCGTTTTACCCCTTTTAAAATAGTAAAAATGGTGAAAAGAAGTTGAATAGTCATGATGAAATGTTATATGAAATTGGATGGTCATAGTGACACTAAGTATAAAGTAGGGTGGTCATGGTAAAATAAAATTAAATGGGGTGATCATGATGACATTAATCCCTTGTTTGAGCCCCTTTTTCATCAAAATGTATTTTTTAACAGTAATTTGAACTCATTTCAACCACATATCAATAAAATAATATTATATACAAATCCAAAACTTTTCATTATTTTTTAATCACATATTCTTCATCATAATACTACTACAAAATACAATTTTTGAAAAAAAAGGAGCTTAAACAAATTCAAAGTATAAAGTTGGATGGTCATTAATAAATTTAATCCTTTGAAAAGATAAAATATAAAGGGCAATGAATATGATTTTGAATATTACAAAAGTGGGTGGACCAGTTCCCTGCTCCATTATTAAATTGGTGGATTTTATGGGTTCACAAAATCAGCTAATTGGTTGGGCCCAACACAATCATTTACAAGTCACAACATTTTCGAATCTTGGCTTGTTTTTTTCCCTATATATATATATATATATATATACCTTTTTTTTTTTTGGGTGTGTGTGTTTGCTGAGTTAAAGTTGTTCTCACACTAGGTCTACACTGAAATAGTATATGATGGCTTTGAACTCAGACTAAATTATCTATCTTATAAATGTTAAATGGAGTGAGATGGAAAAGTGCGATATAATTCTAGTTTATTGTTAATATCAAAAATTAAAAGTTAAAATCAGTATAATGTGCAATAACCTTAGGGTACTTAGCAAATAATGTCTCCCTTTTTCGCTATTATTGTGAAAAACGTTATTTACTTTTTTTTTTTTTTAGACATTTCGCCCTTATTTCCACATTTTATTTCACAAAATATCATTTTCATCTATTTTATTAATTAAAAATTGAAAAGTGGCGAATATATCCTTCTCTTTAAATATATTAAAATGAAAAAGAAAAAATTAATTATAACCATAGTCTCAATTAAAAAAAAAAAAAAAAAAAATTATTAAAATGGTAATTAGCACGTAATGTCCATACCTTTATTATAGTGGAAAATATCCATACATTTCATTTTTTTGGCGTATTGACCCTTAATTACATATTTGATTGCGCAAATCGTTATTTCTATTTATTTTCATCCAATTTCTCAATAAATAACTGTGAAATGATGAATATACACTTCTATTTAAAAAAATTAAATTTTATTTTAATTTCTATTTTTTTAATAATTTGTTAGGGAGTCGTTTGCACTTTTTAAATTTTATTAAAAATTTTATTAATAAATTTAATTGGGACTCCTTTTCACTTTTTTTTTTTAAAAAAAAATTAATTTCTAATTTTTAATAATTTATTTGGGATTTGTTTGCATTTAAAAAAAAAATTAATTTCTAATTTTTATAATAATTTATTTGGGGCTCGCTTGCATTTTTTTAAATAATTTAATTTCTAAATTTTTAATAATTTATTTGGCACTTTAAAAAAAAATTGAAACTATGATTGCAACTAATTCTTTAGTTTTTTTTTAACTTAAATAAGAGGGTATATTCATCATTTCGTAACTTTTTATTGAGAAATTGGATAAAAATTGATACAAATGATGGTTTGCGCAATCAAAGATGTAATTAATGGTGAAAATGTAAAAAAAAAAAAAAAAGTAAAGACGTTTTTCGCAATAATAGTGAAATGTACGGACATTATGTACTAATCACCATTTGAGTAATTTATTTGGTACTCATTTGGTCTTTTTTAAAAAAATTGGGACTATAGTTGCAATTATTTTTTCTTTTATTTAAAGAGAATGATATATTCGTCATTTCACAATTTTTAATTAAGAAAATGCATGAAAATGACATTTTGCAATATGAAATGTGGAAATAAGGGTGAAAATGCCAAAAAATGAAAGGTAACGACGTTTAACACAATAGTAATGAATTGTAAGGACGTTATGTGCTAATTACCCGATAACTTTATACTAAGGGATTCATACTTGCGTAGAGTTAGAGAAGGCTTTCTAGAAAGCTTGAAGAGGATTGTAAACTCGAGTTAGAATAAATAAGGGGTTGTTCTCTTTATATTTCAGTTTTATGTTTTGAGTTTTGAATTCATTTTGGGTTTTATGTTTTGAGTGTCCATTTTGATATTGTTAAAAATATGTTCTTTTTGATATTTTGAAAAATTATTTTGAAAACACCCAAAACGTGCTTTGAAAATTTTGACTTAATTATAACTGAAAATACCGTTTTCTTTGTATTTTTAACTTGTTTTCAAAAACGCGTTTTCGAAAATGGGAAAGAGAACGCGTTTTCACTGTTTTAAAAAATTTAAAACAGAAAACGGCTTGAAAATAATAAATAAAACATACCCTAAGTCTTGCATTCTTGATGAAGGGTCCGTTTGGGAGGCTTTTGCTTTTGTTTTTGCTAATGTTTCTTGTAAAAGAGTTTTCGGAATAAATTACCTTAGACCAATCCAAAAACTCTTTATCTAGACAAAGTATTTTCAGAAAACTATCCAAATATGTTAAAAAATAGTTTCTTAATTTACAAGCAGCTTTTCACTTTTCAAAGGTATTGTCCAGTGGTTCTAAAAATAATACTTTTTAAGGGAAATGCTAGTAGATATCATAACAAAGCTGCTAGTTGTGCATTCCTTTTGTACAACTAGTTTGACATCTTTTGGAGTGCCAAAATCATGTGCATTAGCACAACAAGTTTAATTCATATCATAAACATTAAATTTTGGCCATTATTGATACATGATAAGGACATGTTTATTACATTAAAGTAGAGTTGACAATATGAACTTTGTTTGGTGTACATAATTATTGTACATAAGGTTGTCCATAACCCTTCATCGATAAATATATCAAACATGTCATCAAACTACAAGTTTGGTAATTTTTGGACTTCTTTTGTTTCTTCAAAGTAAA
The DNA here is from genome assembly GCA_903798345.1 of Fraxinus anomala. Lineage (NCBI taxonomy): Eukaryota > Viridiplantae > Streptophyta > Magnoliopsida > Lamiales > Oleaceae > Fraxinus > Fraxinus anomala. Next base: position 18,540 of record CAIGRN010101803.1, read on the forward strand.
TGAAAACACCACAACTCTCAACTTTGCAACAATACACGTGAATGGTAGTAAAAGTGGACGTTGTTGGGCCAAGTCTTGCCTTAGAAGATTATAGGCAAAAGTTGGGAAATCGTGAAGCAAAAGATCAATATAAGTTTCAAAAGTCTTGGCACCTCATCATAGGGTGCACAAGGATAACTTTATAGAATGAAATGATCAGTAAATCTATACCATTATCTTGTGCAAACTTTGAGTTCATCCTATTAAAAACACACACTGTTAGGGGTCCGTTAAATGACGAAAATCACTTCTATCCTTCAAGCGACCTTTTGGGATTTAGAAAGAAGTTCGCCCAAGCCCACATCATTCGAGCAGGATTAAAATCAAACTGAAATAGCTGATTCTATTCGTTTATATTAAAATCAACTAAAAGGGATTTGGGTTTTTAAAATAGATAAACTAAATTATTCTAGCTAGCTTATTGGTTCTATCTAAAGATTTCCTTACACGGGATGGGATTATCAATCTCATTTTTAACCAAACGGAAAAGAGTGCAAGGTATGCTATGAGATACTTGCACCATTTGGGATCCCATAGCACGTATAAAAGAATATATTTCGTACTTTTGATTGAATGATTTTTAATAGGATTTCTTTGCATTATATAGAAATCAGTACCATCTAAATATGGTAAGTATGATTTTAACCTAAATACAATTATATATAGATTCATATTCTAAATGGCGTGCCTTGACTATGCCAAGGTGCAAGTGGTGAACATAAGCACCGACTATTTTAAGGCGCGTTTTGGCGCCATTATTAGAAAATTTTAATTTCTTCTGTATTTACTACATAAAGTTTTCAACTTTTTGGGCAATTGGAATGAAAGACCTAAAAATTAATAATTATAATTTTTTCAATATTTAGGCCAATATATTGAAAGACCCAAAAAGTTGCTTACCCACTCATTGAACAACTAATTTATAAAGAGCATCTTCAAGGATTTTGTTGTAAACTTACGATGTGGAATAAGAATCCCTTTGGTTTAGGGGTGGCAAAAAAACTCGTTAAACTCGAGGTAACAAGGTTTCCTCCCCGCCTTGTTTAATCCAAGGATAAACATAAACTGCAAACAATTTTCAATTAAATGATCAATGATACAAACAAGTCACTAGTTGGCAGGGCCAAGGCCCAACTCCTAATATAACCCAAAGCAGAATGGAATAATCTTCTTGTCCGAATCATTACCAGATTATAGAATTAGAGACGTGAGGTGGTGATGGTTTGAGCATTTTTTCAATTTCATCATTCACATTGAAGCAACGTTGTAATTTATTCAATTCTTCTCTTCTCGACTTCTACTATCGATGACTTACACGGCAGAAGGTTACCGACAACTTACACGGCGGAAAGTCTGTTCTGTTTGTATTTCAGTTGAAGTGATTTTGATGCTTCAATTGCTTTTTTACTTGAATTGAGTTTGCAATGACTGGTTAAAATATAATTCAAAAATTGACTGGTTTTAATTTCTATTTTACTTGAATTGAATTGGGTTTAAATCTTTATTGATTTGTTCTATTTTCTGTTGATCTTGTAGTGAGATTTTGGTCACCTTTTCCTTCAGTTATGAAACTGGATAATAAAACTATTACTTGCATTTATTAAGTTTCCATCAAACATGGTAAATGAAGAGTCCCATTTGGTCATGTATTGCTATCTTTTTGGTAAGACCACTCACCACTTCTTTATTCTCATGCAATTGTGGTAAGTTTTTTTTTTTTTAATTCTCATGCAAATTTGGTAAATGCAATTCTTTATTGTAGACAAATCCATTGTTGAAAAGTAGGAGGTTATACTGTATTGATAGAGACGATAGAGAGAGAAAAATGGAGGGAAAATGTTTTGAATTTTTTATTGATCAAAAATCATCTTACAATACAATCCATTGTGCTATAAATATTGGAAAAGATTCTAACTGACTAACTAACTGAAATTGTACAAACCAATACAATGTAGACGTGGATTAAGTAACAAAACTAATACAATTGCTCCAGCTAATTCCAACTCTGCTCCAGCTCGTTCCAGCTCCAATTAACTCCAACTTGCTCCAGCTCATGCATTCTGTTACTCCCACTCAAGATGGATAATGGAGGTTGATAACAGCCATCTTGGATAACAATGGAGACAAAAGAAAAGCTGGCAAAGCTTTTGTAAAAAATCAGCTTACTAATGCTGTGACCGAATAGGTAGCAACTTAAGAAACCCATCAGTTACCTTGTCTCGGACGAAATGACAATCGATCTCTATGTGTTTGGTACGTTCGTGGAAGATAGGATTAGAAGCTATATGAATAGACGCCTGATTGTCACAGAAAATCAGTGCAGGATCAGATGTTGAAACCTGAAAATCACGAAGTAATTGATTAAGACAAATCAGTTTACTTGTTGTAGATGCCAATGCACGATACTCCGCCTTAGCTGATGACCTTGATATAGTAGTTTGTTTCTTGGCTTTCCATGAAATTAAGGTATCCCCAAAAAACACACAAAAACCTGTAACCGATTTTCTGGAATCAAGACAAGATCCCCAATCCGCATCCGCAAAAGCCTTTAGCTGAAGGGAACATTGCACGGGGAATAAAAGTCCTTGGCCTGGGATGGATTTGATATACCTCAAAAGATGATGTGCCGCATCCAAATATGGCTGCCTAGGCTGAGATACAAACTGGCTCAACTTATGGACTATAAAGGTAATGTTAGGCCTTAAAATAGTCAAGTACAATAAGCAGCCAACAAGACGCCTGTACATTAATGCATCAGCAAGAGGTTCTCCTTCAAAAGAACTCAGACGAAACTTGGGATCCATAGGTAATGCAGCAGGCTTACAATCCAGAAAACTAGTATCTTCAAGTAGTTGAAGAGCATAATGGCGTTGGGATAGGAAAATGTCTTTAGGTGACCTAGCAATTTCCAATCCTAAGAAGTATTTTAACTGGCCAAGATCCTTTAACTTGAATTGACTGTGCAAGAATGCCTTCAAGGAATCAATTGCCTGATGATCACACCCCGTGATAACAATGTCATCCATATAAACAAGCAATGCTACAAAGGACTTTCCAGACCCTTTAGTTTATAGAGAGTAGCCAGACTTTGACTGATGAAAACTATAAAGAAGAAGAGCATTTGAGAATTTTGAAAACCACTGCCTTGAAACTTGTTTCAAACCATAAATCGAATTGTGAAGCATGCACACCAATTTCTCCCCGTGTTTACCTACTCCAGAATGTTTGTTATAGCCTAATGGCAGATCCAAATAAATCACCACTGAGAAATGCATTATTGACATCCAACTGTGTGATATACCAATTATTTACTGAAGCAATGGCTAATAAAACTTTAACAGTTACAAGTTTAGCCACAATGAAGTCCAATCCCTCTTGTTGAGTATACCATTTTGCAACTAATCGAGCCTTGTATCGATCTATAGTACCATCTGATTTATATTTTATCTTGTATACCCATTTATAGCCAATAGAGTGCTTGTCCTTGGGCAAGGTTGTAATGGTCCAAGTGTTATTCATTTCCACAGCCTGCAGTTCAGAATCCATAACATCCTGATAAGTGCGTTTTCCAACACTTATTTGACCACATAATATGACTAATTGTTGACACAAGCGTTTGAAAATGGCTTAATTCTATCTAATTTCGTTTTGTAGCACTATATTGATGGATTTGGTGGAACGTAAGAGAAAATTGGCGGAAAATAACCAAAAAAGGAAGAAAACGATAGTTCAGGGACCAAAATGCAAAGAGCCAAATGATAACATGAGGCATGACTCAAGAACTTACACGAGCTAGATCATAATTCGAGGGATGCATGGAATGATAGAAAGAAAAGAATGACCAAAAGAGGCCAAAACAAGAGATATTGAATTTCGAGGACCAAAGTGAAGAAAATGGAAGTTACCATCTTTCATGTGGCCATGGTAGAAATACCATGCGGTCGTTCACAGCGCATCAGGAAACCAAAGGAGAAAAATTGGGTATTCCATGCGACCATGCGGTAGCATGATAGTTTCTTTTCGCGAATTTCCTGTTACCTTATTCCGTTCAACCTCTTTAGGTAATGAATCTAAGTTGAGTATAAAAACCCAAAATCGTCTAGAACAGAGGGGGAGGCGCCATATATGATAAAAAAAACCTAGAATACACTTTGAAGGAAATCTGGAGGCAAGGCTTTCAAAGCACAACAACAAGATTCTTGAATTTTGAAGCTTAATTGTCATTTGGTGATGTCTTCTCTTATATTATTTTTGTATTTTATTCTTTTCTCCATGTTAGGCTAGTTATTTTTGTGCTAGGAGATCGATGAACCTTGCTATGTAAACTTCGAATTCTAGTTTTGCAATACTTGACAATTAAAACATGTTTTTGAATTTTGAATTATTTTTATTCACTTAATGTTTCCACAATTATTATGCATGTGATTGTGTGAGTGTAGTGATATATTTCACGCATTCGAGAGAAGAAGAATAGATTTGACAATGTATTAATTATCGTAGGGTCCGATAGGGGATATAGATATACCCCTATGCTTTGCGTGAATCTCGAAGTGATCATAAAACTACATCAATTCTTGTGAATTTGCATTCGTCATAGAGATATAGTCGGGTGGTTTACATGAATAGGTCCAACAATTCTCGAGAGACATTGTTGGATAGGTTATGATCATTGATTCTTCAAATTATCAAGCATGTTGTCAATGTTGTAGAACCAAATTCAAGGTGAGCTTTGCATGGGGATTCGTAATCTTAGTGCTCGTTTATAATTCATAAGAAAACATTTAATTTGCATTTAGTTGGTAAAATTTAGTTAATTGCGTACATAATTTTAGTTTAATTACAAATCTTTGCAATCATCTCAATTTTCATAAATTCGGTTAAGGTTTCGGTAATAGGAATTAAACTAAATCAATCTTCGTGGGACGATATTCGGAACTTTAAATTCAACTTTATTACTTGTTACGAACCATGCACTTGCGGTAGTTTTAAAAGCGAAACATATTTTCGTACAACACATCCCTCCAACGACCAAACTTCACAGCTTGGTGATAGAATTGGGGCTTAAAGTTTCATTGCTGCCAATATAGTAGGGACTGCTGGGATGAGTAAGATCATGAGGAAGAACACTTGAATTCCTTTCATCAGCTTGTTGTGGATTTTGAGTACGATTTGGGTTAATTGTTGCGACTGTGGGAGTATTTGATTCACCCATTTCTTGTTCTGATACCATGTTAGTTTTGGAATGATAAAATTCTAATATTGAAGAATTGAGAAGGAGCTGAAAAATGTATTCATTAAACTGTGTAAAAAAATGTAGAATGGGGGTCCTATAAATACAGAAAAAAATGGAATCATTTTCTAACTGACTTCCTAACTAATTTACATGGAAAGCAGGTGCAAAATTGATTCAATACAAACTATACAAAGACAATCTAACTCATTTACTTCTAGATAATTTTGCTATTGTCGCCTTTTCATTAATCTGTCTTAGCCTTCTTGTTGCTGATTTTGCTCCAGCTACTTCATATCTGGCAGCTTCAATAATTACCAATGGGATTTGGAGATTTTGATGGAGAAAAGTGAGATTATGATGCAAGAATGGGAAGGACAAGAACTAGAGTGGAAGGAGAAAGGTGATGTCGTCACTTCGTCGGATTCCACCATTAACTTTTAAGTTCCCCTAACATCCTATAACACGAAGGTATGAGAAATCAAGAAGATTTGAATCACGAAACCAATGACTGGAAATGCAGGTTTCTCTATTACCATCACCGAAGGAAGAAAGGCCGAAGTATATCATGGAATGGAAACCTCTGGATGGGCTGATTGAGGAGGAGAAGAAGATCACAATGAGCAAAATGAAAGAGAATGGGTTGGAAATTGGGGCTAATTGTCATAAAAACGTTGTGGGCTTGATTTTGGAGTTAGCCCAAAGGGTTGAAGACTGCAATTTAATTAAGCAAGCCCATCTCACTTACGGTCCACCTAAAGCTAAATTTAATTCTTACAGCCCAAGCCCACAATCTCCTTATTTCTCAACCCATGCATTTAACTTATTTTGTCAGAATGTTCCACACATGAAAACAGTGATTCAAAACCAGTAAAGGGACTGGGTCATGAAGTTTCTAATGGGGCTGAATGAGACTTACAAAGAGATTTAAGGCTTAGATTATACTGATTAAGCCGTTTTCCAGCCTGAATGAGGTGTACTCTTTGATACAACAAGAAGAGAGAAGGCGAGAAATATCTAATCCAAATCCTGCTAACTCAGATCCTATGGCCTTTCTAAACAAAAGAAACTTCAGAGAGGGAGGAAACCAAAGTTTCTCATTATAGAAAAGAGACATATTATTGCACTCACTACAAAGTTGCAGGCCACTCCATTGAGAGATACTTCAAGGCAAATCCAAACAGACCACTATGCTCTTACTGCCAAATGCTAGGACATTCAGTGGATAAGTACTACAAGCTTCAAGGATTTCCACCGGGGCACAAGTTTAGTGACAAAGGAAAATCTACTGTCAACATGGTTTCTGCAGCTACAACGCCTAATCAGGAGGTAGTGAAGGACATGGGTCAAGTATTATTAAGTCAGAAGAAGTACTCTCAGTTGATGACACTCTTCAGACCAACGACAAACTCTCAACAGCCCGTTTCTTCATCCAACAATGTCCAAACACTTGTTAATTCTTCCATATCAGATGACTTCAATCATAAATTAACTGGTATACCACTAAGTTTAACTGTATTTCATCACAATCATGGAAACATTTTCGAAACACCATGGATTCTAGATACTGGAATAACAGATCACATGATTTGTTCTACCTCCTTCTTTACATCCATTCAAGCTAATGTAGGTTATTGTGTAGCTTTGCCAAACGGAGAAAATGTCCCAGTTACACATGTGGGGATTGTCAAAATCTCTGAATCCATAACTTTACATAATGTGCTTTGCATTCCTAGCTTCACCTTTAATTTGATTTCAGCAAAGAAACTAGCTCAAACTCTAAACTGTTGCCTTATTTTCTTTTCAAATTACTGTTATATCCGGGGCCTTTTGACTTGGAGAATGACTAGAATGGGTGAGATGAAAGATGTACTGTATCACATGGTGAGGAAGTCAATTTCTCCTTCAGCTTTGTCGGAATTCCTCAACCAGTTCAAGCATCCGTTCTCTTCCTCTGCATCTATTGCTAAAAACCATAAAGAGTCTGATCTATGGCACTACAGATTAGGCCACTCTTCATATTCTAATTTCAGCCCTGATGGAAACATTCACATCCCTGCATCATATAGTATTAGTCAATGTCCTATCTATCCATTAGCAAAACAACATAAATTACCATTTGGTGTTAGTCATCACAAGACAAAAGAATGTTTTGAGTTAATCCACTGTGACATTTGGGGACCTTGTAATGAATTCAGTAGGGATGGTTCAAGTATTTTATTTTTTGATGATTTTAGTAGATGCACATGAACCCATATGCTAAGTTTTAAATTTGATGCAACCACAACTTTAAATTTTTTTTGTGCAATGATTGAAACTCAATTTAAAACAAAAATCAAAACCATCATAACAAACAAAGGTGGAGAATTTAACATGATAGATTTTTACTTAAAAAGAGGCATAATACACCAAAGAACATGTGTTGAAACACCAAAACAAAATGTCGTGGTGGAAAGAAAACATCAACACATCTTGAATATGGTAAGATCCTTCAGTTTTCAAAGTGACCTTCCCTTAAAATACTGGAGTGACTTTGTATTGATAGTTGTGTACTTCATAAATAGAACACCAACACCTATCTTAGATCACAAGAGTCCTTTTGAAGTTTTGTTTCAGGTTAGACCAAACTATAGTCACCTGAAGGTCTTTGGGTGCCTAGCTTTTGCCACCACTCTTCTCAATGGTAGGCACAAATTTGATCATAGGTCTAGGGAATGTGTTTTCATTGGGTTTCCTTTTGGATAAAGGGGTACAGGTTGCTGGATTTAAGGAAAAAGAAAATTTTTATCTCAAGAAATGTAATTTTTTGGAGAACATTTTTCCATTCAAAAACATCAATCATAACAGCTGTACCCCAACTGATTTCAGCCATCTGAGTTTCACGCAAAATCCTGTTATCTCTAATGACGTTGTGACCTCTTCTTTTGATAATGCTCAGCATGTTGAGCATAACACTAAACGATCCACCATATACAAAATCCTCTAACCTTTATAAAGATACCAATCATGACATGACAGAGCCTCTCATTGATACTTTGGAATCAAACCATCATGTTGTTACTTACTTACCCCGCAAGTCCAACAGAATTCACAGGACTCCTCCTCACTTGCAAGACTTCATGTGTAAACATGCCTCCTCACCCCTTCCATTTCAGAAGCTCAACAACAAAAAGGAAGATGGTATGACAGGTAGTAACTTTCCCCTTAATGATAGCATTTCCTATGATAAGTTATCCACACCTCACCATATTTTTGTAACTTCAATAACCAATCATTCTGAGCCTAAAACTTATCAAGAAGCCATTACTTCTCCTGAATGGCATGCTGCCATGAAAGCTGAGATTGAGGCTCTAGAACTTAATGATACTTAGGTGTTGACCAATCTACCACCTGATAAAGAGGCCATTGGATGTAAGTGGGTATATAAGGTTAAATCTAATGCTAATGGCAGTGTTGAAAGATTCAAGGCGCGTCTAGTGGCAAAGGGATCACTCAACAAGAGGGACTTGACTATCACGAAACTTTCTCACCTGTGGCAAAGTTAATCACAATTAGAACTTTACTGGCAGTGGTAGCAATCAAGGGATGGAGTTTGTACCAATTTCATGTAAATAATGTATTTTTACATAGTGACTTAGATAAAGATGTTTACATGGAATTGCCTCTGGTTACCTCAATGTCAGTGGGAATAAAGTGTGCAATTTACGCAAGAGTTTGTATGGATTAAAGTAAGCTTCGCGCCAATGGTATTCAAAGCTTTCCAGCTTCATTGTTGAACAGGGATATACTCAATCAAAGGTAGATTATAGTTTTACTAAGCTAGCTGGTAGTATTTTCACTGCTATTTTAGTCTATGTAGATGATATAATAGTGGTTGGTAATTGTATTGATTCCATTAATAAACTCAAAGTCTCTCTTAATGAGAAGTTCAAAATCAAAGACCTAGGAAAGTTGAAATTTTTTATAGGCATTGAGGTAGCAAAGTGTAAGGATGGAATTCTCAAATGCTAGAAGAAGTATGCTTTAGACATCCCGGCAGACTTAGGCACCATGGTTCAGCCCCTGCTAGGATTCCTCTTGATCAAAATGTGAAACTCAGCAAAGATGAGGGAGAGCTATTGCATGATCCATCACTTTACAAAAGATTAATAGGAAGGTTATTATACTTGACCATTACCAGGCCCGATCTTGCATACTCAGTTCAATTGTTAAGTCAGTTTATGGGAAGTTCTAGAATCCCACATTTACATGCTGCTCATAAGGTACTAAGGTACATCAAAAGAGCACCTGGACAAGGGCTACTCTATTTTACAAAATCAAGGCTACAGCTAGAGGGTTACTGTGATTCAGATTGGGGGGCATGTATGGACATTAGGAGATCAGTAACTAGTTATTGTGTATTCATTAGGAAAGCCTTAATATCATGGAAATCAAAGAAACAACATGTGGTATCTCAATCTTCAGCAGAAGTAGAATACAGAGTAATGGCAAACCTCTATTTTTAACTTACTTGGCTTGGATATTTACTTAAGGATTTAAACATTGAACATCTTCAAGTAGGCTATCCTGAATTGTGACAATAAAGCTGCTATTCACATAGCTACAAATCTGGTGTTCCATGAAAGAACAAAACACATCGAACTTGACTGCCATTTGGTTCGAGACAAGATACAAGACGGTAGCATCATCACTCAACATGTTCCCAGTACATCACAAATTGCAGATATTTTAACTAAGTCTTTAAACTCTAAAAGCTTTTGCTCTTGCTTATCCAAGATGGGAGTGATGAACATCTACTCTCCATCTTGCGGGAGGCTATTCAAGCTGCCAGATATGAACCAACTGGAGCACAACTAGCAGCAAGAAGGCCAAGACGGATTGATGATAAGGCAGCAACAACAGAATTATCTAGAAGTGAATTAGTTAGATTGTCTTTGTATAGTTTGTATTAATTCAGTTTTGCACCTATTTTCCATGTAAATTAGTTAGGAAGTTAGTTAGAAAATGATAGTATTTTTTTCTGTATTTATTGGACCCCCATTGTACATCTTTTTACACGGTTGAATGAATACATTTTTCATCCCCTTCTCAATTCTTCAATATTAGAATTTTATCATTCCAAAACTTGGTTCTTTCTTGCCTTGAAGTCAAATATTTGCTAGAAAAATTGACACTATGGGATGGCAGGAATCTGTCTATCATCAACCCTTTTCAATTCTCCCCAAGTTTGTACGAGTTATTGTCGATCTACCCGCTAAAACCAATCTCATGCTTCACCGTCAAAACACGATATTGCAGTCTCTATCTTCTCTACCTCCGATAACTGATTTCTGGATAAAATCATCTTCTCCTCGAATACCCACCAATCTGTATTTTGCCATAGGATATTGTTATTTTTAGTCGACCAAGCGAATCCAATCCAGAATCATCTCCTCGTCCTAGCATCATCTACTCAAATCAATTGACTATCGAGCCCTACCTTTCCTGCAATTCTTTGTTGAAATTTATTTCCATTTCCCAAGAATCAATGCTCTAATATCGTTGATAAGATACTGCCGAAGTTACCTCTGCCTTGTTGTAAATGAAGTGCTGCTGCTGAATTTTGGGAAGCTCAAGATCTGGTTGATTAGTGTAGGAGTTAGTGTAACCTACTTACCCACAGAGAAGAGCTAAACTGAGTTCCTAGAATGGAAATACAAATGTATAATGAGTGATGCATATTATGTATTTGGCAGAGATGATTGTATGGAAAATAAGATGTATAAGGTTTATTTTACTACTAACAAAAATGATAAATTCCCAGTCATTCGAGACGCCTGAACTGTCCTACTTGATTCCACACTACTCAATTTATAGACACACTACTATATTTCTATTCCCCTTTTATGCCTTGCTAACTAACTAGATGGAACACTTTAGAATATTGAATGAATAACAAATTTGTATTGGAGCTGGCGGATTATAAAAAACCTAGCACATATTTTCAACCAAAGAATTTAGAAAATCAATTATTTCGAAGAGCCAATCTTTCGTCAAAATTAGATGGGCATTCAAAAGGCAAGTTGGCAAATTCATCTGAAAGATCTTATCCTTGTGGCATTTCAAAATATTCAGTAACAAATTTTCATTTCCTTCTCCCAGCAATACCGATAAACAAACATCACTCCAGTTTCTGTTCATCCATTTATGATATTCCCAAATACATATATATATATATATATATATATATATATATATCAACATATACATGTCAAATTCAACCAATAAATAGCAAAATTCAAAATCTCCATCAAGATTAAACAAAAGAAACCCTTACTCGACGACCAAAAGCCCTAATTGCTAGTTACAACATCTATCATCACTTACCCAGCCCCAAAAAACTTTCAATTTATAAGCATTTTTCCTAACGCCAATTCCATAGCTCAAACAAATAAAAGGAAAAGTAATACATTGTCAGGTAAAGAAAAACTATTGGGAAGAGGGACCGGGACATAGAGGAAGAAGATGGAGGCCAACCGAAATTAACAGAAGTATAAACCTAAGCGGTGTCGTTTTACTTTATTTCATATGGTGTTGTTGGTGGTGGCGAATTGAAGACCAATTCGTGACAATTTGGCATCAGAGCAAGCGTATTAGATTTATTAGATTGAATAATCTAAATTATGGAAACTAAAGCTAAGGTGATGAATGAACATTTGAAGTAGTTAGACTTAGAGATGGTAGATTTAGGTACACCATTTAAGGCCGTGACTAGCAGATTGGAAGGTGAATTGGAAGCTACAAATCAATCTTTCCAATTATTTGGTCTCCGATAGGAAAAATTGAAGGCACACTGATGGACACGAACTAAAAGTATAAGAAGATGTGGCTATAATGGCACAAATGACGGATGACTCAAGATCAGATCAAAAGAATAAGGAGAAAGAAAGGTCTGTGTCCAATCTAAGATCTGGTAGTGTTCTATCACTACAAGGTTCCAGTAGCCATGAGTTGGGGAACAAACCTAGGGATTCATAACAGGGAAGAACCCAAGTTGCCTAAAATCGATTCCTTCTACTTTGAAGGAGAATGACCTAGGGAGTGGCTTAAGAAAGATAGAAAGTATTTTTCAACTTCATCAGATCCCAGATGAGTTGAAATTGGGTATTGCTGAAATGTATCTAAAGGGCAATGCTTGGTTTGATAGCTTCCTTGCGAGCCATCCTAATGCGGATTGGTGTGTATTTTTGAAGAGTTGTGGAGGAGGTTTACTGAGAATACATTAGAGAAAGTGGTCGAATTCTTTAGTAAATTAGACAGGTCGAAACCATGGTTGAATACTAAGAGATATTTTGAGAAATTGAAGGCTCAAGTGATGGTGTCCATGCCTCATTGTTGAGTGTAGCATGACATTTTGGCTGTCACATTCCTTGTCAAGTGATTTAAGTACAATAGTTGGTAGTTTGAAACTTTTGTAAAACTGTCTAAGTATGGTTTTTTTATGGATGTCAACTTCGATATATGGAAGTAGGTAGGATGTTGTTGAAGCAAAATCGGTGAGCACTTAGTAAAAATGGTAATCGCATTTCAAATACGGTAAGCTAAGTGTAAATCCGATAACTTCAGTGTTCACTGTCAAAATCGGTAAGGATATATCAAATACGGTGAGCCTTAAGTAAATACGGTAAGAGTTATGCAAATCCGGTAAGCTTGTATAAAACCTGTAAGTTTATACAAATTCGGTAAGTTGGTAAGCTTTGTGTAAAATAGGTAAGTCCATCTCTTTGAAGCAATAATCTTTCACTCATGTGCCTGAATCTTACTACATATCAGTCTTCACAAGTGGACTTAAGGGAAAAATCAGATCTACGATTAAAATGATGAAGCATGATACCCTGGCCAAGGTTTTTGAGGTGGCTTGCCTCCAATAGTATACTATTTTGTCTATTAACCGATTTCGAAAGCCCAAAGGCTTTTTGCCCATCAACAATAGATGGAATTCTCAATTTGCCAAACCAATCGAGGAGGTGAAACGAATGGAATCAGTAGCCAAGACCCATAAAATCCCCCAATCAGTTCAAGATACTACTACCCTATATTTTTAGCTCAGGCCATGTATGCAAGAACAGATCATTAAGCTTCTTGTTGGTGGATGAAGAAAAGGAGAAAACCAATGAAGGAAAGGACACTGAATCTGACGAAGAGCCTAGTGGAGATGAGATCATGGAGATTTCAATTGGTGCATTGACAGGGGGTAAATGAACAAAACCACCAGGGTTCCAAGAGTGATTAAGGGCAAGAAGGTGTCGATCTTAATTGACAATGGGAGTACCCACAAATTTATAGATGAAAAGCTGGCTAGAGAGTTAAAATTTGACACGAATGAGGCTACCAAAGTATCAGTAAGGATAGCTAATGGTTATAAAATGGTAAGCAAGGTTATCTGCCAACCAGTGTTATGGAAAGTGCAAGGATATGAATTCCAATACAAGCTAAGGTCACTCAAGCTAGCTGGAAGTGTCATGGTACTGGGGTGAACTGGATGAGCCAATTTTGCCCTATTATCTTTGATTTTGAACAAGGATCTATCAGGTTCAAGGACCACAGTGAAGATGTAGAATTGAAAAGTGAAATAACATTACAACAAGTTCAAATGATTGAAGTGCATGAGATGGAAATAATGCTTAACAGAAGCACTTATGGTGTGGTAGGATGATTTTACTCTATCAAAGAGGAAGGGGAAGGAGGAATGCCTAAGCAGATCCTAAAGGTTATCCATCAATTTCTTGGCGTATTTGAGGAACCAAAGAGGTTGCAGCCAGATCCCATGACCATCATATACCTTTAAAAGAAGGGGTATAACTTTCAAGATCAGTCCCCATAGGTTCCCATTTATTCAGAAGAAGGAGATTGAAAAGCTCATTGCAGAGATGTTGGATACTAGGATTATTCAGACCAGCAACAATCCATTTGCTTCCCCAATGTTGTTAGTCAAGAAAAAAGATGGCTCTTGGAGATTCTGTGTTGACTATAGGCAATTGAATAGCCTAACCATTAAAGACAAATTCCCAATGCCCTTAATTGATAAGCTACTGGATGAACTCCATTGGTAAGGCTAACCATTCAAGGTAATGGCCCTTTGGCCTCACCAATACACCATCCACCTTCCAAAGACTAATGAATGAGGTGTTTAAAGATCAATTGAAAAAGTATGTTTTCGTCTTCTTTGATGATATTCTGGTGTATAGCACAGATCTTTCAAGCCATTGTAAACATTTAGAGACAGTGCTGGAAATACTACAGAAATACCAACTGAATGCTAAGAAATCCAAATGCAGTTTTGGCAATGAGTTCTATCCCTATACATGCATTACCTGACTTCCATAAATTGTTCATCATTGAGACAAATGCTTGTCAAGGTGGGATTGGTGCTGTACTAATGCAAGGAGGCCTTTAGCTTACCTAAGCAATGCTATTGAAATTAAGAATATGGGCATCTCAAACTATAAGAAGGAACTTCTGGCTTTGGTCATGACTTCTAGCAAATAGAGACATTACTTGGAGGGTCATCATTTCATTGTTAAGATTGATCATCAATCCCTCAAATATCTGTTGTGGCAAATAATTACACCACTCCTTCAGAAGAAATGGCTCACCAAGTTGTTATGCCTTAGCTATGAGATATTGTATAAGAGAGGGGTGGATATCTTAGTGGCAGATGCATTGTCAAAAAAACATGAAAATGATTTGGAATGTGCAGGAATAACCACAATGATTCCTACTTGGGTGCGAGAGGTTGTTGACAGTTATGGAGAATACAAGTTTGCTGAGAAGAAAATGCAAACACTTCTGTAAGATCATGAAGCAGATCCAAATTTTTCGTACTTCAACCAAATTCTAAAGTATAAGGGCAGATTGTACATTGGTGCAGGAGGGAAATATTAGAGCCAAACTAATTCAAAACATTCATGGATCCTATGAGTGAGGGCATTCAGGCATGCATGGTAGCATTTACAAGGCAAGGCAACATTTCTAGCAATGTATGAATCATGACATTAAAATTGAGGTTCAGCAATGTGAAGTCTGCTAGAAATGTAAAGGGGAAAATGTCCCTTACCTCAACTTATTACAGCCTCTCTCTATTCCTCTACACTCATGTAGCCACATAAGTTTGGACTTTATTGAAGGTTTACTAAATTCTGGGGGGAATGATACTATTTTAGTGGTTGTTGACACATTCACAATTTGGACATTTTTTAGCACTCTCACATCCATTCACAGCAATAAAAATGGTAAAATTATTCATTGATCACATATATAGAATCCATAAGATGCCTCAAAGCATCATTACTGATAGAGATAAGGTCTTCACAAGTTTTGGCAAGAATTATTTAAACTTCTGGGCACCCAACTCCATCTAAGTTCTGCCTACCATCCTTAATCAGATGGTCAAATAGAAAGGCTCAACCAATGCCTTAAAATGTACCTAAGATGTATGACCTATCATCATCCCAAACGATGGGGTAAGTGGCGGTCATTAGTTGAATGGTGGTACAATACCATGTATCATTCATCCATCAGAATGAACGCTTTGAAGCTCTATATGAGATTAAACTTCTTCAACTCTCATTAGGTCCTTACCAACAATCCAATGTAACAGATGTACAAGAGCTACTATATAACAGATACAAGCTGAACCAATAGTTGAAGGACGACTTAGCAAAGGTTGGGCGCTGGGGTAAGTATGAAGCTATATACAGACAAGAAGTGCACTAAAAGGGTTTTTGTTTAAAGGAGAATGGGTTTTTTCTTAAAATTCATCCTTATAAACAATATTCGATGAGAAACAAGTCTTATCATAAGTTGGGAACTAGATATTTTGAACCTTATCAGATTACTAAGAAGATTGGCACAGAGGCATATCAGTTGGCTCTACCTGTAGGCTTAAGACTTCATCCTATGTTTTACGTCTCTCTATCGAAGAAGAAGTTGGGCAACAAGACAATGCCAATGCTTCAATTACCAGTAGAGAGTAACTCAGACAACTAGAACATATTTCTCTACATATTCTACAATCAAGGACAGTTAAACGTAGAAATCATAACCTAGTTCAATGGCATATTCTGTGGTCGAACTCCAGTCCTAAAAGTGCAACCTAGGAATATACATATTGGATAATCTTTCAATTCCCTCACTGTCGATCTGGGAGACAAGATAAAGGTAAGGAGAAGTGTCAGGTGAAGAACATGAGGGAGAGGGACCAGGACTAAGAGGAAGAAGAAGAAGAGGGAGGCCAACCAAAATTAACATAAGTATAAAACTAAGCGACATCATTTTACTTTACTTCACACGGTGTCATATTGGTCAGTTGAAATTATAATAAGAATAGTTAAAAGAGTGTGACTTGCAAAATGCATTTTTATTTCCGTATTTATAAATATAGATACAGTCATGGATGGTCTTACGCCTCTTCAATAAGGCTCCGTTAGAGCCACTGAAAAGTAACCTATTGCAAAAATATATGAGCATGGATGCCACGTGGCATTGTGACACACCAATTTGGCCGAACTGATAGGATGAAATCGAAGTTATATGACGAAACCGAATTCATTTGTTGCAACCAAGCCATTTCAACTGAGGGGTACCACACGAGGCTTCTCAAGAAAATCTTCATGAAAGATCTTATTGTAAGTTGATGATTTGACATGTCACTGAAAAGGTTACCTCAGTCAATCAATTGGTCACATCAAGTCTTACACCGTCGCCGCACTAGTTGCAGCCCAGCCTAGGAATGATTGATTGATGCTTATGATAAAGGAAGTCCAACCGCGTGGATGAAGCCATGTCTACCTTCATCCAACAGTCTACCTTTACAGTCTATTACTATAAAAGTTCACACATAGATCAATTCAAAGGTAATGCAAGCTCACATTCTTACACTATACTCCTGCTTTGCTTTCCTATTCTATTCTATATAGTACCCCTAGTTCCGATCCCCTTTTACTTTGATAAATCGGTCCTAAACCTATCCACATCCAATCATATATTCCACCCCCATTGACTTGATTTTTGGAGTGCATGTGGCCACCTCTCCCATTGTCAAAGTTTGGCCATATGCCCTAATGATTAGTCCAAGTGTGTAGGACTATAGCTTACGTGGATGCTAGAAAAGTTGGGATCTGTTGGCCATGTCACCTCTACAAAAAGTGAGGTCAACAGATTAGAGCCATCTACTGGAAGACTCTTACTATAACTACAAAAATCCAGGTGGAAAAGGCTACCGAAAAAACACAGAGGGCCCCTTTGAAAAAGGTGGTGTTCTTGAAAAAATGACAAGTGGGAGCCCCTAAGAGTGAAGAAAGATTCTAAAGGGATAATTATTCTAAGCACTCATTTTGCATCTTGTGTCCTAAATCCATCTCAAATGAAACCTATTTGAAGAAATGAGGTTTACATTCATCATGAATTCAGGAGGCGAAGATGATCTCCATAAAAAAATGGCCCCTAGAAGAACGACACATCGATACCATCATCGGCAAGATGGATCAAGAGTTATAGCTTAATTTACCAGGGATGTTGTGACCATGGTTTCAAACATGAGAAACATTACTCAACAAAATCCACAACCCAAAAAATCCTTAGGCACATGCAAAATCAATCTAGCTATCAGATGCCCCCACCTAAACCCTAAGAGGATAATTTCTCTCAAGAAGAGGCTTATTCCTATCGCTTTGTGAGGGATGGAAGCCCCATGGAAAGAGAAGTGGGGTTGGATACTTCGACGAACTACTTCACTGAACAGCACAGGGAAATGTAGTTCAATTTCCTTCTTGAATATGGACAAGGGCTCAACGATGTGGCAGTGTGTTTGACCGAATCAGCCCTTCACAAAGGCTTGGAAATATGCCATTTCAACAGCTTTTGGAGCCTAAAAATAGGTCCCAGGAATCGTCTGTGTATAGACCTTAGGAACATAATGCATACTCAGAGTCAAGCTCCACCACCTAGAAATAGACGGGAAATGAGGGATGAACAAAACCAAATAAATCAAGTAGGCCTGTCCCAACCCCTTTCTCATTACCAAGCAAAGGAGGATGAAGATTCTAATAGACTCCAAAGATCATGTGACTTAGATGATGAAGATGACAATATGCCTTTCTTCTGGCCCTTGAGAGATGCCCATGTACCCAGCCACTTCGTACCCCCAGAGATTCCTAAATATGAAAGAAAGGGTAATTCGACGAAGTACTTCAACAACTACAAGACCCACATGAGCCTAAGAGGAGCCTCGTCGGTGGTGAAATGAAGAGTGTTCCACTTAACTTAGAGTAGATTAGCTGAAATGTGGTATAGTAAAATACCGACAGGAAGGATTAGAAGTTGGCTAGAACTTAAAAAAGACATTTCTGAAGTGATATGCAGCTAGCAAAGAGGGGAGGCCCTCATCCAATGCCTTCAAGATATGAGGCAACAACCTAATGAGACTCTAAAAAGCTTCATAGGACGCTTCACAGATGAGATGACCTACCGTGTATAAGTTACAGATAGGGGGGGCCATATTTTCCTTGAGATGAGGTCTTAATATTAATGCTCTAATCTGGAGAGATGTGCAGAATATCAATCAAACCACCTATGATCGGCTGCTAGAAATGATAAGTCATGAGATCATTAGTGAGGAATTGATTGACCAGTACAATAAGGCCGATTGGGACTCCTACCCACACAGAGGCAAAGAGGAAGAGGCCCTACTTTCATTTGGTAAATCATCAATGTAATCAAGCTGGGCATGCAATGGCCCAGATATTTGACAAGACCTTGCTTCTGCCATGCTAAATACAGCACCAACCTTGGCGTACGAGGATGTCCTGCCAACCACACCAAGTTTCACGGGGTGCCTTTCTTCTTAGCACAGAAAGGGACACCGTGCGGCAGTAGTCTGCTCCGCTAGACTACCTTCCGCCTTTTCTCGGGACGAAAGAGATTTGATTACAAATTGTTGAAA
>CAIGRN010101808.1:0-18480 GCA_903798345.1 Fraxinus anomala
GCTAGGTTTTGTAATTTGAATTACTGGTAATATATAATTTTATGTTCTTGTTATGAGAAATTCTAACGTTTAGGATTAGATGACTGTTCCATTTTTTCTGTGAGGTGACTCACTATGGGTATTGCTTGTAATTGCTCTCTGGGATTCAATAATGCAATTGAACTTATTATGGTAAATTGAAAAAAGCTTGGCCACTTTGTAGGCTTAGACCGTGTTCTAATGAATCTGTTGTCTATCGGCTAATAAGATCGAATTGTATATAGTTTTGTTGATTGGCTAATCTTTGACTACAGAGACATTGATTTTTGCATTTCAAACCAGAAGGTTCCCAGTAGCGCACAAGATTTGCCTTCGCTGTTAAAGCGAGTGAATGTTTCCTTAGAGTGATTCATTATTATATTTGTGTTAATAACTGCTCATGCTCTTGATAATAACTCGATCCAAGGTGTGAAGAATTATGTACTCCACATGCTTTTTAGTCATATATGGAGACTAACGTCTTGCCTAAACAAGTCACTTAATGTCTCTCTGTCACCTTATTTCATAGAAACACGTGAACTAAGATGTAACAACCTCAATTGTTATGCATACTCATTGATTTTATAAAGAACTGACTATCTAAACCAATCTAACGTCTTTGATTTTAATGCAGTGAGTATAATGTGTGTATGTTGGTAAAACAAAATATGGGAAGTAATGTTTCCAAAAAAGTGTACAGTAGACAGAAAAAACTGAGAACATGGTGTTTCTTTACTTATAGTAAGAAGAGAGGAAAAATGGAAGCTCTACCAGAGAAGCCATCAGTCATTATTGCAATGGTATTTTGAAGTTTTCTTTTGCTCCTTTTTCTTATTAATTAATTGCATCATAGATTTACATGCTCATACTTCAATTAAGTTACGTTACTAATAGTTTCGTGCTATTTGTATGATGGAGTACATACACAACATCGATGATCGTTGTGATGTGAAGTTTACAACACGTTGTAACATGTTAAATGTGGAGAAAGTATATAATGCATTAGATGATGTCCATAAGGTGATGTTCTTAAAGTCGTCCTTTGCTAAACTATACGACATTAGGAACATAAAAATATCTGCCCAACTAATTCGTGACTTGTTATTATGAAGGGTTGTCTCTATCAACAAGGAGGAACTATTTTTTGTTTAGGGGATGAAAAAGCTGCATGTTTCTCTCTGTATGAGTTTACGCTCATCACATGATTAAACCATGTTGATGAGGAGGAATGCCAAAGCCAGTAGATCAAAATAATAGATTGGCACATAAATACTCCTTGCTATAGAAAGGAATACTAAAATCACTAAACAAGGCATTTTGTAAGGTTCTTATTACAATTAAATAACCACTCGTTCATATTCAATTAGTTATTTCACTTCGTTTACCTTTGTTTATTATCTTTTAGGGGTGATTGTGGTATGTACATAATAAAAAATATAAATTTTTTTTAGCATCACTGGTCCAGTAGGACAAGTTAATGGCTTCTATATACATAGATAGAGGGAAAAGATGGCTGCTGATATTTTTACCCTTGATTATGATTCGTGGGCATTTTTAATGTATTTGTATGTTTGTAAGTTGTGAGTGTATTGTAATTTTAAAATATAATTTTAGTGTATGTTGAATGTTGGCTTTTTTTTTTCGTGTTCTCAATGTTTTTTCAGGTTTATTTAGTTTATATTATAAGGGAGATAATGTCGAATTTTTTTTAAAATGTTGGTTGTTTACTCTAGTTGTTTTAGAAAATCGACTGCAGTCGTTTTCCTAAATGATTGTAGTCGTTTAAAAGATTTCAATCTTTTCTTAAAAGAACGACTGCAGTCATTTGAAAGTCGAGATGTCAATCAAACACGTAACTTTATAGACCATGTTTCATTTCAACCTATTTCGTTAAAAAACGAATAGGAAGATGAACTTCATTATATAATTTTCATCATGTTCCATTAAAAATATTCAAGTATATTGTATTTAGTTTCAAAGTATGCAACTTACAATAATGTATAATGCAAGATGAGGTACGAATCAAACTTCTAACATTACAGATCATGTTTGGTTTCGACCTATTAGTTTAAAATGAATAGGAATATGAACTATATTATATACAATTTATCGTGATTCACTAACAGTATTGAGGTGAACCGTATTTAGTTTCTAAGTATGCGACTTACAATAATGTATATTGAAAGATGAGATGTGCAACCAGTCGTTTAAGCTAAATCATAATGTTCTAGTATTTAGTCGATTGATTTGGATTAGCAAAATCATAATGTATAACATTCTAAATAGTGTTTGGTTTGATTTTAAATCGTTTCATTCAAAAATGTATAGAAAAATGAGCGTATGATTAAAAAACGACTTCGATTATTTTTGCAAACAGTGGCCAGAGCTTTGTAAAACTGAAAACGATCCCGATCATTTTTCCTTAAAATGATTGGAGTCGTTTTCCAATTATCACTTGTTATATGAAATAAACGAACATGCAATAAACTGTCTAATAAAACATAAAATTGGCATGGATTACGACCAAAAACTCACAATATAGAGCATATGTTGTAATAAGTAGAAATCAATTTGCATTGTTATCTAAACGATATGAAATCAACCAAATAAACAGCATACTAGTCCTCCAATCTTCTATCAGCTAAAGGTATCTGACTTGTGCATATTAATCGGTTGTGTCTAGTTGCGACATACCTACTACACTCGTGTCTTTTCGAAAATTCTCCACTAGACGGAATACTTATTGTTTTAGTACGTCGTACTAGTGGCGACAACACGTTGAGCAAGCTAAATTTTTCAGAAATTTTTCAATCAAATTCATTTGGCATTGGAAAAATAGTATCATTGTAAGCTATCTCAAATATTCAACAGTATAATACAGAGAGCATGACAAGTAAATCGAATAGCCACTCTTCTTCGTCGCAGCTATTGCATGCTCACACAGTAAATGTTCTAATTGAAACCGTTTACAAGTTTTTTCATCCAAGTTAACAATATAATTCATGGTTTCGTTCCTCAAATTATATGTGAACCGATCGATTGGCAACAAACTTGACTTTATCGACATTTTTACGCAATTTCTCTTCAATTATTGGCATTAGAGTGCTTGTACAGCTCTGTGCATTTACATGTCTCTCATAAAATCTTTTTTGCAATCTTTTCATAATACTCTCAATCAGTGGAAGTATCGAATTCCGTCGATCTTTCTTAAACACAGAATTCAAAGACTCTACATTGCTTGATGTCATAATATTGTAACATTTCTCCTGAAAGTGTGACTTGGCCCAAGTATAGAAACATGCTTTGACTAAATAATCCCAAGTTTTAATATCATTTCTCTTAATTTCGCTCATATAATTTCCAAACTCTTCTAAAATATATGCCTCTGCCACTTTCTTAAAAAGTAGGAAAATTTTGATTTTTCGAGTTACGATCCTTTAAGTTGCCTTTTATACGATAGATGCAATGACCATGATGAGCATTTCGATAGAGAGCTTGAACTACATCGATAATACTTGGATGTCGATCAGATATAACAACAAGATCTTCAGGTATCCCCCGTTACTTCTTTCAACTTTTAAAAATCAAGTCCAAGATGCATCATTTTCAGAATCAACTATACCCCCAATCAAAAAGATAAATCTGCATATTTGCATCTTAACAAGTAGCAACAATCAACGCGCCTTTATATTTCTTGATAAAAAATATTCTATCAACGACAACTACCTTCCGCATTGAAGAGCGAAATCTGCGAATGCAATGTTTGATAAAAAAAAAGTACTTGAAGCAATTCTCACCGTCAATCTCTAAATACAATGGTGTTTTAGGATTAGTTCTAGCCAAGTTATGAGAATATAAGCCCAATTTAACATAACTATCCTCAGGGGAACCTCTTAAAACTTCCGAAGCACATTCTTTTAACTTTCGCGCCCTCTGATAACTCATTTCTACCCTGAATTTCCGATGTATGTCATTATTGACGTCTGCAAGTCTATATACCGTGCTGGGATTTTGAAACATAGGCATTATTGTTTTCCAACAACCAATGATCTTGCCTGTCTATGATTATTTCGGTGAATACTCATAGAGCAAGTATGTTCACATGTATACTTACGAACTTAAAAGTAATTACAATTTTTGAATGTAGTTGCTCGCAGATGCCATTTGCAATTTTCATCTATGCAAACAATTGTATAGACTTCCTTATTTGATATTTCACTCTAAATTCAAAGTTGTACTTCATTGCAAGCATGTTGACTTCTATCATTAGATCTTTTTTTTGTGTTAAAAATTTGACGATCTTCTAAATTTGCATATTCAGGAATCATATGTGATGTAAGAGTTGAAGTTATAAGGTGCTTATTCGTAAAACGATTTTCTTCTATGTTGTTTTGAAGCATCTCGGGTCCATTTGTAGAGAAAACAACAGTGCCACCATCTTCAGTGATAATATCTACATTATTGTTTTGGGCTATCTCCAACTCATCCCAATCAATATTCTCATTCCTATCCACTTCATTGTCATCTTCATTTTTCATCTCACAATGAAGATGTCACCTTCATTTTGTATATCACAAAAAATTTCATCGTCTTCCACTTCATGAAATGAATCATTATCTTATTCTTCTCATGGATGCTTAACTGGACATTTGCTCACAAAGGTTACACAAATGTGACAATGATATCTTTTGTTGAGAGATAGCAACCGCTACACTTGCCTGTTTGGAGTAATTTTAATTGGAACCTTAAATTGTCAATTTCTAGGGAGGCGACTGATTAGAACTTAGAAGCCAAGTTAAGATACTTCTCTGTGAATGATGGATTTTCAGCTTTTCATTGTTATATTTTCTTCGGATTTTCAGCTTTTCACAGTAGTTCTAATAGAGAGCAACTGTAAAACTAGTATAAACTTTAGTAAAAGTACAATGCCGAGATAAATAAAGAAAAAAACTTCCTTTGCCAAGTAATTTTTTTCAACATTAAATGGAAAAAAGGATCTTCAAGCAATAAAATGAACTCTTGAAGTTTACAAAGTACAAATTCAATCATGAAGTAGAAACTAGAACCATTATCACAAACATTCAACACAAACAGAAAAAATAATTACAAATCCCCTTGACAACAAAATGAAAGAAAAGGAAAGCAAACTCAGTTACCTAGATGTGAGAGAACGCAGCTTCAAGAACGATGCAATGCCGATTTTGAGTTCGCACGGTTTGAGAATCACATCGCCTAATGAGTTCGCACTTCGCAGGGCTTGAGAAGGGGGGAAACTGTCGAACTGGGAAGGGAAGTACAATGTTAAAAGATTTTGTTGGGATTGGGTTGGGCTACTATTAATCTATGTGCTTTTATCATTACAAAAAATTTAAGATATTGATTACACCAAATTTTGTCTCCCGAGCCGATCATGTTGCTTGAGGACGATCCCTTGTCAGCACTTCTATGACCTCCTCGGGTTGACCACCCCGAGGAAACTAAGCCATACGTCGAGACTTTTCCATACCTAATAACGAGATTCTACTGCTCGCACGCTGCCCCATCCTGAATGGATCCTGCAGTGGGAGTCCTATCCTCACCCAAACACCCAAGAAACACCAGATTAACTAAACCACAACTCCCAATTGCATTAGAACTCATAAGAATCTCGACGTCATAGTCCTACTGAGAGTCAACTACCTATCTCTATAAATACATCACCCTCATTCATTATTAAGGTACGTTTTTAACATAATTCTCAGTATATANCCTACTAGTAGTCCACCACCTATCTTTATAAATACACCATTGTCATTCATTATTCGGGTAAGTTTTTAACATAATACACAGCTCATATATTCTCAAAATTCTCTCTCTGACTTAAGTATCGGAGGGGCGACGAGGACACACCTCGACGCCTTTGTTTCAGGTACTGGAAGGTCTGGTTCGTGCTCATTCTCTGTCGACAGGCTCGAAAATCAACATATACGATTTTTGGTAGCATCAGATACTATAAGGGTGTGCTTGAGTCACATTATTTTAGAAAAATGTATTTTGGAACAGTAGATTGATGAAAAATGTGTGGTTGAAAAAATAGAAAAGTTATTGATGTGATGGAAAATGTTATTTTATTGAAAAATGTGTGGTTGAAAATAAGTATAAGAATGAAAATAAAAATTAAAATGTACACCAAACAGGGGCTAATCTTGAACTTTTTTTATTGAAAAAAATTTAAGAGTCTGGTGGGGCAATTCCACTGGGCCTTTAATGGGTCCGCCCTTGATATTACGATCATTATATGCTACATGCATTTGAGATATTTCAACAATATGTAAAAAGGATAATTTTAACATTTTAACGTAAAAAAGGTCTCAAAATTTTTTCTACCCTAAGATTTATGGCTTGTTTGGGAGAGATTAAAATCCAATTAAAATTAAAAATATAATAACGGGTTTCACTCGTCTAATAAAAATCAACAATAATGATTAATTTTTCAATTTTAATCCGATTTTAATCTCAACCTAACAACCCTTTAAAATTTTTTGAATGACTTGACCAAGCCTTGTATAAAAATTTCCCGTTTTATTTCATCCGCAGTACATCAGCGAGAACAAACAAGTTCATTCTGGTCCAGCTGTCGATACACACCCGCTCCCCCCCCATCTCTTTGTAAAATAGGAGGGAAGGGCAAATCATTTTCAAAGCGCCCAGCTCCATATAAGTATGTAGATAGACGACTTCTCTCTCTAAAATCCATCTGCGTCATTTGATTTCAAATTTTAAACCTCCTCGCACAATTTACGTACACCAGTTTCGGTCAGTACAGGTGTTCAAGGGTTTTTCTTAGGGTTTTAACGCCAGAGACGAAGTGGTGACCTTTCAATGGCGGCGGAGAAACTTCGCGATTTGAGTCAGCCCATTGATGTTGCTTTACTCGATGCCACTGTTGCCGCTTTCTATGGCACCGGATCTAAAGAAGAGGTCTCTAACGTTTTCCTTTCATTCCCTTTTTTTCCTATCCCCAATTCAGTTTTGTTTGTTTATGTGTAATTTTCATTCAAAAAATCAGTGCAAATGTGGTGATATTCGGAGTCTTGAACGAGTATAGCCTCCTCTGTATAATTAATAGGATTTAGACTCGGTGGAATTAAGATATAGTACTAGGTGCTCTCTCATTTTACACATTATTATTTTTTATTTCCTGAGTAGTTAAGTTGATTATGAGTATTCCGTTCGGTTCACTTGAAATTGAGTGAAATGGAATTTGGCAGACGTAAACAGTGAATGGTGTGACCTTGGCTCACGGTGCACATGATTTTGACGCATGAATCCAAGACATATATATGAAAATTAGAGTCAGAAAGGACTTGAGAAGAAAATCAAGGACGCATGGTGTATAAAGGGAACAGGAAAATAACACACATGGAAGATTGACTGAGCAGCTAATGTTGTATTGCACCCCTCAAACATGCACAAAAATTAAAAAGAACAAAGAAAACATCAAACTTGTAGCGGTGGGTATTGGATTGGCTGAACAGTGGCTTGTCAGTTTGTGGTGCCGCACAGATGGATTTGCATTATTATTGAGTGAATGCTGATATAGATCAGATCATGAAGTATGATTAATTGATACCTGCCATGTTGACCACTGAACGGTCTTGTAATGGAGTCTGATTAAGTCTTTTCTTGTAGGGTTTTGGGAGCGGTGCTCTTGGGTTTATTTAGGACTTTGGTCGTCGACTGACCAATTTGAAAGTTATGAGTTTGACCCCAACTAATACCTAGAGGGGGGTGAATAGGTGTTTGTATATGGAATTTAACTTTGTTAATTAATAATAGCAGTAAATTTAAATTATTAATATTTTCCAGAAGAATTCACATGCAATATTATCATATGTTGAATTACCGCAATTGATATATTGCATGAAAGTAAACACCACCACAAAATTGTTGACGGAGAAAACCCCTCGCATGATACAAACTCTGGGCCCAAGCCAGTATAATTCACTATAAACGATAAAAACTTACAGACAGATTGACTAAATCTTATTACTTTTTGATCTCCTGACATAATCACCACGACCCTTCTGGACTGCATGCTCCTGCACCAGCTCCCGACCTTCTGAAATCGTTTACCTCCTGTGGATCACCTGAGAACTCCTGTTCTCCTTTAACCGAAACTTCGGTCACATTTCTTGATCTTTAGAACTCTGATAGATTATGCGGAAGTTGGGCTTTGGTGTTTTGATTACATAGATTTGATGTTTTCAGTGATTTTGGTTGAATCAAAGAGATTGAATAATGTATAGGATGTGATAGAAGCAATCCCTTAGATAAATTAATGTTCAACCTCGTCTTTTCACGAAATGAGGCTTGATATTTATTGTATTTAGGTTTTGGGGCAGTATAGGATAAAAAGGACTCTCGAAAAACGCAAATTATGGTTTTTTGGTAACACCGTCGCTCGAGCGACAGGCTTGCGAATGTGTTTCTGTTTTGGACGCTCGAGTAACAATTTGGCAGCAGGCTAGCAGAAATTTGGTAACTTTTTCTTCTTGTTCCATAACCGAACACAAGGACTCCCAAACCATCTATACAACCTACCAATTTACTTTTTGCCTTTTAAAACTCTTTTACAACTACATTTTTGTCTAAAGATTGCCAAAAACTAAAAAACCTAACACAGTTTCATGGGTTGAGGAAATTTTGCTCATGCGACTTTTTCTATTTATCAACTTATTTACCTCGAAAGTGTATTTTTAATTGTTGGTGCTTTATCAGTTACTTAGATTTATGTGTTGATAATTCCAAATGAACGTACTTCCTTCTAAATTCTCATTTTTGAGATTCTCTGGATCTATTTTGTGTAGTCTGCTAATTATTATTGTAATATATCAGTTATTTCCATCTTAGGAAAATTAAGTTGCTTTCAGTGCACAAGTTAGCTTTTGAGATTTGCTCATAATTAGGAGTTCTGCTGAATGATGGAATGCATGTGGTGTAAATCATATGCTGTGCAGTTATTGGCATTACATATAGTAGCTACGAGTATAATGTCTATGTTGGAACTTACTCTACTTGTCTTTTTCCCTGTTTTTGTGACGCAGAGGACTACTGCAGACCATATCTTGCGAGATATGCAAAGTAATCCCGATATGTGGCTTCAAGTTGTTCACATTCTATCTAACACGCAGAACTTGAATACCAAATTTTTCGCTTTGCAGGTTCGTTGCACAAGTACTCTTGCATTTTTGGGCCTTTTAATTCCATTTATGACATGGCTTATTGTTGGATTGTTGTGTACACGCACACCCCTGTTTAAATAGGGGATGGGGGTAAATCAATATATCCATTCTTTGACTTTTACCTTTTTAAATGACTTTCTACGTTCAAAAATTATTTGACTACGTGTTTCTTAATCAGTTAATCTCCTCTGCAAAACCTTCATATTGCAGCTTTGGGAAAATCTTTGTGCTTCAACTGCATGCAAAAGCTATTTAAGCTGCCAAATATAATAGTTGGCTTAGTTCTAACTAATTGTGTCATGTTATGATTACAAGTTTCTCTAATTATTTTATGAAATTGAATCTCCTCACGACCGTGCGGAGGTCTCCTCACACAAGAATTACTAGCAAAAGGCTTTCATGGCTTCGCATTATTCATTAAAGGGTTTGATTGGATTCCATTGACTATGGAACAATGAACCATGGCTGCCAACGCAGGAGTTGATGATTCAATATGACTTGTTTAACTAATCAGATCTAAGGACTTCATGAATGATCTTCCCCTCTGATAGATTAGCTTAGAATAACTAGATTTGTCTTCATTATTTGTAAGTTGCAATTAGTCTTGCCTATTGAAGCAGTGGGGCTGCCACGTTGTTTTGAAACTGACAGAAATTGGAGGAACTTCTGTCTTACCATTAATCTTTGTATCTTGATTGCTAAATGGGGTGAATTGTGTCTTTTTGGTTATTGACCTCGCGATCGATGGACATCAATGCAAATAGCAGAAATTCTTTTATTCTTAAAATTATTTGTAGATACTGAGGATAGTGGCCACTTGTTCAACTCTCAAATACAGGTTCTAGAAGGTGTTATCAAGTATAGATGGAATGCTTTGCCTGTAGAACAACGAGATGGCATGAAAAACTATATTTCTGAAGTTATAGTTAAGGTATGATCCTCCCACTTTTGGTGGGGAAAAGTGTATGTGCTCTCTGTTGCATATTTATTGAAGAGTATGAATTCTGAACCTTTTCCATTACTTGATCTGTTGAGCTTAGCTTTCAAGCGACGAGTTCTCATTTCGGCGGGAGAGGCTGTATGTCAACAAGCTAAATACTTCATTGGTTCAGGTAACGTAGTTCCATTTCCCAAGATATGCTCAGTAACAGGACTTACAGTTGCATATCAATTATTTTATGCACCAAAAGGACCCAGCTGGGTCTTGGATATTTGTGTTATCTTGATTGTGCTATTACTTTACATATACAGATTTTGAAGCATGAGTGGCCAGCCAGGTGGCAAAGTTTTGTTCCCGACTTAGTTGCAGCTGGAAAAACGAGTGAAACTATATGTGAGAATTGCATGGCTATACTGAAAGTAAGGCAACAGTCCTATCTCACCATGATTTTTTTTTTATTAAATTACATGCAGTTGACATAGATGTAACTTGTCAGCTTCTAAGTGAAGAGGTCTTCGACTTTTCAAGAGGTGAAATGACTCAACAGAAGATTAAAGAGTTGAAACAATCACTAAACAGGTTACAATTTGAACATCTTCTGATGTGTAGTTGATTGACAACTAAGTCTTCTTTGGTGGTCTGTTGACTGGCACATTTTATGTATTCAGCTTATGTTAGCATCAGGATATATATCCTGAGGTAATTCAATTTGTTTACTACATATTTATTTTTGTATGCATGTGTGCATCTGAAATCTTGAAATTCTGCATCTAGTATGGCTCTTCATTCCAGAGCAATGCTACTTGACAAGAATATTGCATGTCGATCATCTAGACTTTCGTTCCTTTTTTTTCCTCACTTTGAGAAATTTGTTGTCTCTTCACAGTGAATTCAAGCTTATTCACGAGTTATGCTTATACGTACTATCGGCATCTCAAAAAGCTGAGCTTATCAGGGCAACCCTGGCGACATTGCATGCATTCCTTTCATGGATTCCTCTGGGCTATATATTTGAATCACCACTGGTTGGCAACTTATTCTTTCTTCTTGTTGATTGCCCTGTGGTGTAATATCGTTGTGAACTTTTCGATTAACCATAGCGTGCTGGAAATTTCATGGGTTTTGAAGTTCTTATACATTTTAATAGAATTTCAAACCTCACAGCTTGTTCTTTTGTATGAAAGCTTGAAACACTCCTTAAATCTTTCCCCGTCCCGGCTTATCGGAATCTCGCCCTTCAATGCCTGACTGAGGTATAATTTTTTCTGCTGTCACCTGATGCAATTCTCGATGGAGAAATTCATCCTGAAATTAATGTTGATTGTTGCACGTGTTAACATTCACAGGTCGCTGCTCTCAGTTTTGGGGAATTCTATAACATGCAGTATGCTAAAATGTATAGCATATTCATGATGCAATTGCAGGTATGTGAAGATAATTTTGGTACATGAGAATTGGACTTTTAATCTTTCGAAGTGACACATATCTCTTAGATCTGATAAATAGTATTTGGAGCTTGGGGTTCAATGTTTTAGTGACAATATTGATGTAAGAACAAGTTTTTGCTGATTAATACACGATTTTTGTTTCTGATCAGGATATTCTCCCTCCCAGCACCAATATTCCGGAGGCTTACTTGAATGGCAGCACTGAGGAGCAGGTGGGAATTTAATTTTATGACATCTGCTCTACTTTTAAAGCCTCTTATCATTTATATATATACTGATTCTTCTCGTCTTTTATCTTCTCCAGGCATTTATTCAAAACTTGGCTTTGTTTTTCACATCATTTTATAAGGTTACTCCACCCCTCCCTCTGCAATAGAAAGTGAACACAGACATCAAGCAAGCTCCAATCAAAGAATTAATTCGCTTTTCATTGAACAAAACAATACAAAAATTGCAAGAAATGGCCAAAATCATATCTTTGTGAAAGAATTATTATGATCAATTTATACTGTTAAATCCTACTTTGAATCCAAAACTTACTTTAGTATCTATTTGTTGAATGCAAATTGAGCAAATGCCAATTTTTAAGCCTTTCTCAGATTTATGAATTCTTTTCTGGTAGAAAAGCTTGTGAACACTTTGAGCTTGATTTTAGATTGCGTTGTATGACAAGTGTGACTACTATTTAAGCATGGACAGAAACATGTCATGTTTTAGTGGCTATGATCTGCTATTTGAATGTGATATGATATGAACTAATCAGCCCATTACAACAGATGACTCCCTTCAGTTCAAAATGAGATTTGATACTGCAGTTTTTTTGGTGGAAAGTATATCACGTATTTGGATGTTTACTGGTACAACTTTTAAGATAATATGTGTGATTTCTGGCATTCCTAAACATCTGATGTGAATCCACTACCTTATTTGTAATTTTGTACTACTAATAAAAAATATTGGAGTCTTGAGTATGGCAATTTGTTTTTTTCCTAATTCTGCCTAAACTATTATAATGATGGACGATGCAGTCTCATATTAGAGTGCTGGAATCTACGCCAGAGAACATAAATGTGCTATTAATGGGTCTTGAGTATCTCATTAATATCTCATATGTGGATGACACTGAGGTTTTTAAGGTACTTTTATCGCGCATCCACTGTGGTTTCCAAACTTCTTCACTACAATGGTTCTAATAATAATTAAGTTGCATTAATTTGATCTGACAGGTTTGCTTGGACTATTGGAACTCATTGGTTCTAGAGCTGTTTGAATCGCCTCATAATCTGGACAATCCTGCAGTAGCTGCAAACATGATGGGGTTGCAGGTGCAATAGATTATTTAGCCCCTTTTCATCTTTTCTCTTGTTTTAATCTTTGAATATAATCAATCCATCATTGTTTGAGGTTGAAAGACATATCAAGTTTTCCAGTTGGTTATATGATGCATATAGGTTCCAGTTTTAAAGGTGAAGACTTTGAAGGACCAGTTCTAGTTGCTTTGTTTAGATAGTGTTTTATTGTTGTGCGTGTCCTTGATGACTGCCCGATGAAAAGAAAATGAAATAAGTGGTGTATATTTAAGTAGGTTTCTCAAAATAGGTCTGAATATTGAGAATAGTAGAGATTCAATTGCCATGATGTCATGGTTCTGATGAAGATACCCTGGTATGAGGAGCATAGGCCTTCTCTAAAAAAGAAGGTTGTGTATATTATTGCTAGTAATAAAGCGCCAATCATGTGGTGAAATTCCCATAAACTTGCTCTTCTCCAAAAACTATTGCTAGTGAATTTGGTCATCTAATGATTATGGTTTCTTAGAAAGTTTTCCGCCACTTTCGAAAAATTGCACAGCTAATCTATGGATAGGGATTGAAAGTAGGATAGTTCTAACAAGAATTCCTTGATGCCTGATTTTTGTATTGAATTATCAGACGCCAATGTTTCCGGGTATGGTTGATGGACTTGGTTCACAAATCATGCAAAGGCGACAACTTTATGCTGTTCCATTGTCGAAGTTGAGATCGCTTATGATATGTCGCATGGCGAAGCCAGAAGAAGTTCTGATTGTTGAAGATGAAAATGGAAATATAGTTCGTGAAACTCTGAAAGACAATGATGTCCTCCTGCAATATAAGGTCTTATTCTTATTGAAAAGAAGATTGACTGGAAAAGCTGAGAAAAGTGAAATATTTTTTGAACATCAATATCTGTCAAATGCATCATTTAATCAATACATGCTTTATGAATTGCACAATTTACCTATTTATAATTAACTGCCCGATGATTTGCATGCTCCAGTGAAGCAAGTGAAGTGAGATAACCCTAATGTGTGTGAGAAGCTATTGCGATCCCTTAGCACTAGCCTCTCAGAACGCATTTGCGGAGGTTTTTTCTATTGACATTGTCTACATGTGGAAGGGCTATTTGTTGTCTGTCTTGCATTACCGTGACTGACATTTTTGGTGAAAAGGGGAATGTAAAACCTTATCCAACATATCATTAGAAGTATCCTCAATGCTGAAAAAAACTGTAAATGGGAAGCATTTTACTCGTTTGGTTGGGTGGGTTTCTCGTTTGGATGGTTATTCATTGAATGAATCCTCTGCCCCTCACACGCACAGTTTGAGTCTGCAGCATGGCATGTTCAATGCATTTTTTTGTTTGAAGTCTCAAGTCTCCTAATGAGAAATAGTTGCCCAGCCTTGTTAACGTGGTTTTTAGGTAGTTCCTAGAGCTCTCTAATTAGAGTTTATCAATTTGAAGGACTCTGGCATGCTTGTTATTTCCAAAAATTAAAATATGCATAAGACTAAATGAGCAGGACCTCACGAATCACGATTTGTTTGGTTTGTTTTTGATTAAGATGGAATGTGTAGATCATATGAAATGATTTCTGATGATGTAGATTTGTCTATATGCTTGCGGAGTAGCTGTATCGCTGATTCACGTCATATTTCTTCTGGTTTTGCTTTGGGATTTCATATATGATATTGTTCACTCGCTTGATGATTGACAATTGGCAGATAATGAAGGAAACACTGATCTACTTGGCACATCTTGATCACCAGGATACTGAAAAGCAGGTGGGGTTACTAGCAATCTCTGTGTGTGCGCGCATGCGCGCTTTAATTTCTTAGCCTATGTCTAAGTAGAAACTGACCTCTCAATTTCTCAAACAGTGTATAGACGTTTATTTTTTCTATTGTTGTAGGTTGAATTAAGACAAATTTGAAACACCTAAACTCAGATGTAATAACTTTGAAATAAGTGCAGATATTCATTATTCCTTCTAAACTCTTTGCTGTTCTTCTCTGGAAATGAAAACCATGAGCTTTGTCTAATGAGCATTAGGTAGATAATTTCGCGTATGTGATAGAATAAATCATAAAATTTCTGCAGTTTAATTCACTTAGATTGAGGGAAAATTTGAATTACTACATTGCATTTATTCGGGAAGTGAACAGCGTTTTATTAATTGTGCTAATGCCTGGAAGTGTAGTCCAACATTCCATTGACCCTTTCAATGTTCATCAAGGCTTGAGTTCACAGTTGATCTTTTGTTTAGAGGAACATATATTGACCATTTATCTAACAGCTTATGATAGATCACTTCATATATATGGTTAATGCTTATTGAAGTCGGATGTTTCTTTTCATTGAAGGATGTTATGGAACATATGAGGTGGAATTTCATGTATTTGGTCAAATTTTTAATTTTTCCGTATCAGAAGAGCATCAGTTAATTCTGTGGAATGCAAATATTTGATGATTATAAATTTATAATGGACATTGCATATCCTTTCTTCAGTGCAAGAAGCTTCAAAATATTGATTGAGGTTTGATATATTAACTGGGACTGTGAACGTGTCAGTTTTGCGTCCTATGCATTGATCCATTTTTGGAAGGCTTAATGTCTTGTCATCTGCAGTCAATCAAGTTTTCATTGTGTTCATGCTTTATTTAATGGGTCTGTGGTCATACTCTATTTACACCACATTGATCACTTTAAAGGCTTGACGTACCATTATCACCACTTGCCCTTTTTATGGTAATAATTGCTGATCATTCTATTCTTACGTATTATTAATCCTTCCTCTGTTGGAAATATTTAATATGGTCCATTTCCTATGTCCATAGCTTTGAATTAATACGTGGTTGGATGCTGTTATCAGTATAGAATTGGATGATCTTTTCTAGCATATTAGGCTTTATCGCTTGTACAATGTCTAATTCTTGGATACGGATACAGATGCTAAATGAATCTAATGTATTGTTTAAATCTTATGTATGGATACAGATGTTAGAAAAATTAGGCAAACAATCAAATGGAGAGGATTATACCTGGAACAACCTCAACACATTGTGTTGGGCAATTGGGTCTATATCTGGGTCAATGGTTGAGGAGCAGGTAGGCCACATTTGTCTTTAAATATTTCTTTTGTTTTGCTTTTTGCATGACTCCTTGGTACCCTCCTCCATCAATGTTATTCTTGTGTTTGATTTGGTCCATCTGTAATCCCTAGAGTCAAATGCTCTAGTCGATCTCTTACATCTTTTATGTTGCTAATTTTGGAGATGTGACTCATGAGGCTTTTTCTATATAGTTTTAGGTTAAAATTAATTTTTTATGTGCATATATCCTATATTTGGTTCATGTTATAAATATTCAAAACTACTTTTTATTCACACATTTCGAGCTGCCCATAAGTATTACCAATTTATCCACCACTCATTTTTTATCTATTTATAATTTAAACCGATTATAAACACTTCCTAAACATGCTTGTAGTTATATCCCTTGTTTTTATTGCCCTTTTCATCTTTTGATATTATCTCCCATTGAAATTAAACTTTAGATGTCATAGTTGTGATGCCCTAAATATTAGGAAGTTTAGGTGCCACCACAACGTACATAAATGTCTCAGTAAACATTTAGAAACAACTTTAAAATCAACCATCATTGATAATAGCAAAAATAAAACTTATTGCCATGAGTTTTCAGAGATTTTTATGTAGAAGGATTTACTAATTAAAATCTCTAATCCATTGGCCACTTCCCAAACTTCAACCTCGATCCTAGTTGTCTGAAAAGTGGGTGCATTGCAAATTGTAAAGCGTATTAAAGTTTCGAAAAGAATCTAAGTTTCGAACTTTAGGTGGTAGAAATTTCTTGTACGTAGCGCTACTGACTTCAGTCCCTTATCATGAATTTAGTAGAACCCGTAAAACTTATTCCAAAATTTAATAACGCAATGGACAACTTACATAACACACTTACCTGGAGCTTAAAAGAACGAGAAGAAAATTCAGTTTAATGCATTGACTTCTATTCAACCAAGAAAACTAATATTTTTTTTAAACTATTGTGAGGGGGATGTAACTTTTGTGTGTGCACGTGAGCCAGTACATGAAGAGAAAAGTAAGAGAGAAAAATGAGAGGAATGGGAGAGTAGGAAAAGGTAGAAGAAAGAGTTTGGTTTTGAGGCGATTATACAGTGGTTCTAAGGTTTGACCAATGATTATTGCTTTTTAGAAAATAGTCCCAAATAAGGTTTGTTACATGTTTTACCATACTAATACACATCATATATATGTAACTACTACTAAACTTTAAGGCACGACTTTCACTTTTTGGAAGTCAAATATGTTCCAATCACATAAATTTCTTTCTTAAAATATGTATAAATTATATTTTAATAACTATAATTATATACATATATTTATGTAAACACATCCGTATAAAGGAAACTATTCTAGCTAATTTGCTTTCTCTAAAAGTAAGAGAAAAATTAGTCTTACCCTTAAATAGTTTTTTTGGCAAGTATATATAAAAGAAAAACATATTTGTTTAATTAAAACCCTATCGGGTAATGTATATAGGCTGAATGACTTAAAATTTTCAGAATTTGCATAATGGTCCCTAAGGTATGGATAGTTGAATAACTTGGTCCCTAAACATTCGAAATCTTATGATTAAA
Organism: Fraxinus anomala; assembly: GCA_903798345.1. Taxonomy (NCBI): domain Eukaryota; kingdom Viridiplantae; phylum Streptophyta; class Magnoliopsida; order Lamiales; family Oleaceae; genus Fraxinus; species Fraxinus anomala. The sequence continues at coordinate 17,609 of CAIGRN010101808.1, forward strand.
CTTAGCATCTGTTTGACAATCATTATTTTAAAATTCTTTTTTCTACATACTCATTTTCAACAACACATTCACACGATAAAATGTTCAACATATAAATCCAAAAATTTTATCCACTTTATAACCACACATTCTTTAAAAAAAAATTACTATTCAAAACTCCATTTTACCTAAATAATGATTGTCAAAGAGGGGCTTAGTATTGGTTTAATTAGATGTTCAACTAAGTTTCATAGCATATGTAATTTTATCTCGCATTATGCTTAGGGCCTAATTGGGAGTTTTAGGGTATAAATTACTAGGCGTTAAATACTGATTTTGGTTATTTGAGGGCTCCAATTTTTTGTGATTTTAGTAGCGATTTTAAAACAAGTTGTACCCATGTTTGGGAGTTCATTATCCAACGGTTCTGAAAGTTTTTTAAAACAATAAAATTACATATATGATGAAAATTTTAATTTTTAATTTCTAGTGTGATTTTTTTTACTCATGAGTGATATTTTACTTATAAGTAATTTCTTACATATAAGTTCATTTTTAAATTAATGAAATATTTATTATAACTAAAATTTTATGTTAACAAGTATTTAGGTTGTGCTATGGGTACATAATTGTACCCATATGTACACCCGGCGCTCCCCTATTGGTGGGGAACCTATTAGCAACAATTGGGGGGGCGCCGGGTGTCCATTATGGACACCCCTATTGGTACAATTATGTACTCATAGCATTTTCCTAAGTATTTTTTATTACTTACAAGTAAATTTTACGGTTATAAGTTATTTTTGTGCTTTTGAATATTTTTTTGTACACGAGTGAATTTTTTTTACTTCTTTGAACTTTTTATATTTTATAAGTGAATTTTTGTTTTATTA
>CAIGRN010101821.1:0-13719 GCA_903798345.1 Fraxinus anomala
CCCCCCCCCCCCCTCCCGCCCCCCCTTGACACACAAAAAAATCTCTCCACCAGTTTGTTTATTTGGTACACGAGTCAGGTGGATCTGATGTATATAACTGAATTTCTTTGCTTGAAGATATCTTTGTTTTCCTGTTGATTAATTTGCTGTTCTATTAGAAATCTTATCCTGTCGTCTGCATATTATCCAACTCCAGTTAGGATCAAAATCTCATTCAGAATTTCAAAAGCTTTATCATTTACTCCTTTAATTGTTAATTTTCTGCTTAGTTTATGCACATCTGTGATTGTGTTACTTTCAATATGCCTGTTTCCTTGTCCTTCAGATTCTGAAATGCAGAACGCCATACAGAAGGCTCTTTCGAGTGGTCATGCTTCATACAAGTTATCCTTCTTGGTATAATTGCTACTGATTTTTTTTTTTTTTTTTTTTTTTTTTGGACCTCCCTCATAAATTGCAGAATGTCTTTTTACCAAAGCTTTTAATTAATTTCAATTGTTTCTTCTACCAATTCTCTTTCGTCATGAAGACTGGGTATCCTGATACATGGGAGCTGGCTATGTTGGTCGTCAAAAGGGATGGTTACAGCATAAAGTGTAGTGGGCCTAGTGGTGTCGTAGTCACTCAGAAGTTTTCATCATCCACAATTGTATGTTCTCTATCTGTATTGCATTCTCATGCTAATCTTTGATCAGCCCCTCCCACCCCCACCATGCGTCTGTCTTCTTAAAAGGATATAAAGAGAAAGTGTAGAAAGAAAGTAGCATATCTTTAGTATTCTATTTCAATTGCAGAAACTCCATATTCCAGTCCTAGTGGATTGACTAGATTGCACTTATCAATAATCAAGAAGCATAATTATATTTTTAGATGCTGAAAAAGATTGAGGTAAGCTACAAATGATCAGAACATCTTTATCCTGAAAGGTGGCCATCAAACATATGGAAGCTAACAAGTTTGATTAGGTGTATTGATGCAAATGCAAAGGAGAAAATATGAATAATAGTAAGATAGAGAGGCAAGCATTGGTAGTTGTGAGATTTAATAGCTTTAATTAATGCATTTTCACTTTCTTCATTGTGGTTGAAAGCTTGAGAAGTAGAAGTATAAGTGGGCACTTCAAGTTTATTTTTACCAACATTTGATTGGACATCGTTCGATGACATATAGAGCTTTCACTGTAATATTGTGATATTTTTAAGGTGATATTTTGAGATTTAGTTTTCAATGACCTGGTTCCAATTAGCATGAGTCTTTGCTTTGTTTGAGCTATATTAATTTAAAGATATAAAAAATGTATGCTGAAAATATACATCAGTATAAGTTTTTAAGTCTTTCTTTCAAAGAACAGTTAACTTTTGCTCTTTAGTGAACATATCATGCTGAAGGTCAGGGGTTGTTTGGAAGGATGTTCAAGATATCGTATGTCAGTGGAATTTTAATTACAGTAACTCTAGGAACTTTCACTGCTGACCGAAAAAAACTGTAACATGGAGATTGGGTTAGCAGTCGTTTGCTTGAAATGGATACTTGAGATCTTGGGAACTATTCCTTTTCAAATAGTTATCCCCAATGATTTTATAAACAATAAACTATTCCACTTGGCAACTCATCTATCTACTACTTCTATTCTTAAATGCTTTACAATACAGAAAAGTAACTTGTGTAGCACTGGCCTATAAATATCACATACTTCCAACTCTTGCCTTAAAATTGTGATGGGTGATACGAAGATAATAATGAAACTGCGGGAGCACCATTCCATGTGAGGCATTCATCATCAAAGTAAATAAAGTTGTAGATAAAACTGTCCATTTCTAATATAATCAGAAGGTAAGGAGTGAGCATGCATCGAATCCCTTTTATTGCCTTCTGTTCATGGATGTTTTTTCTATATTATTATTGCTAGAGCAGGAGTAGGGGGCAAATAAAAAAAAAAACAAAATACATATATCAACTAATTTATAGCGGTATCATTACCAGGAATTACCAGGACTGCTAAATACATTGATAGTGGTGGTGAGTTCCACTTGACTAGTTGATCCTACCTAGTTGTTTGCAAATTATAATATATATAGTTTTTAGGCAGTATAATCCTTCAATAACCAACCAGTTAATGCTACCAATCTTGAATCTCTAAACAAGATTTGTACCATAAGTAGTCTTTCTTGAAGAACATATCTGTCTTCATTACTGGGTATATGCTTTTCGGTCAACAGCTTAGATCAATGTCTAGGAGGATTCTTTAATTACTATTTTTCCTTTCTATTTCTAGATAAGACTATATTAATTGCATCACAATATATTTATTCCTTGACTCTTAGAGAAATCAGTATATATTCTTATATGTCCTCTTGATTATTCATTTGTTTTCATTTTTGAACTCATCTAGGTCTCTATCCCATATGGATTTCCAACAGAATTTTCCATCATTGATTCCCAGGGGGCTGATCGTCTTTTAAAGGTGGATAGTCCAATGTATGTAAGCCTGTAAGTTGTGATAGTTTCTTTTGGTGTGTGTATTCTACAATTGTAATTCTTATCATATGTGAGATAATCCACTATTTAACATATGCAATATAGCAGATTTAATATTTCCGTTAAGGAAGCTTGGATGCTATCATTATAATGCTAGACTGGATAGGTTACAAATATGAAGATTTCCGTTAGATTAATCTAAAGTTAAATACCTTAGGACTTATGAGTACAATGCCTTTTAATGTTCTTGATGGGAGGTTGTTTCTTACTTAGAGAAAGTGCTATGTGGATTGAAGGGAAGAGAGAGAGGGAGGGAGGGAGGTGGGGGTGGGGGTGGGGATATCGGCAACTGTGATCCACAAGGTGGTAGATTTTGTTACAGATAAGACAAATTTATTTGTTTAATTCAACCCACCGCACCATATGTAGGTGGGATTTATTTGTCATCAAATCCTAACGTGCTCAATTTTCAGAATGGGTGGTAACAATACTTGAACTAACTACTTTACCTTTTTAAATGGAATCAAATGCTATATGAATCACAAATAGGTAAATAGTTTATGCTAACAGGAAAGATAACTAGAAAGGAAATGTAGCTAGTCTATTCTAATTAGGAATACATATAAAATAGAACAAACTGGGTATAAGGATCAAATCATCAAGAATATATTATCATCCATATCTATTATACTCCTGTAATTGATGTTCAAGAGAGAGTCCGTTTAAAAGAATATTGGATATTGAGTTGGTTATTTATAAAATTGGACATGATAAAATTAGGAATCAAATGGGTTGGTGAAGAATTCGGATCATGGATAGGATATGGCTTACATGATCTTTTCTTAACTAAAAAAGGTATTTTGGTTAGAAAAACCGTCCTCGAATTTCATTGATAGTGTATTAGCATAGATTATCACAATCTAAAATGGGTATAGAGAGTTAATGAACCACTTCACCCGTGTCTTCTTTCTTTTACTATATTGTTTTGATGATTTCCTTTAGGTTCTTTCATCTAGAAAATGTTCTTGAAAAATTAGATCTTTTTTCTCTCCAGCAACCCTAGCCCACCACTTAAACCACCTGATCCGACCTCTATCCTCGTCGTCCATCCATCGACGACCGGCCATATACCTTCTACCGGCCTCATGCCATCTTATAGTGGCCCAACAACCTACTTTTCTTCCACTTCTGTGGAGGCCCTAGGTGCTACCCCTAGCGCCACCGCCTGCTCCAACAACCTGCTGCTATCAGTGAACACTGTCAAGGGGTTGTCAGACATGGGCGACCCTACCCCTATCTCCGGTGTTGACCCACCACCCTTTGACGATGACCAGGAGCTTCTGGCTTCCAATCGAGCATCTACTAATGGGACCCATTTCATCGGACCTCCTACTCGAGCATTGTCCTTCCTACTGAAGATAGACTATTGGGGCCTCCCATTCTATGCTCTGTGCCATCCGTGATTTGGGTGGCGCACTGGAGCAAGCCACACACTCACCCTTAGGACTCCACGTGCTCTTCCAGCTGTTGCTGGTTCATCCCGACCTTTTGATTTGGAATTTACTGCTCCATTGACACAAAGTCATGGTAAGAACTACGCTGCTGCAATTTCTACTAAACCTAATATCTCTCAAGCTGAACGTAGTCGGAGGAAGTCCTTTCCAACTGTTCTTCAAGCTCCATAGGATTTGACGGTGCATATGTTTGTGGCAAAGGAACCTTTTTTAAATATGGGTGAGCTGGCCACTATAGTTACTCAGGTGGAGGAGGCCCTTCTTTCTAAGCCATACAAGTACACACTTGGCAAGTTCTCTCATTGCAAGCCTTCGATGATTAAGGTTCGCAAGTGTTTTTAGAAATTTAGTTTTCACGAAAACTTTATACTAGGATTGATAGACGCCAAGCATATTCTTATCCATTTATCACACGAGGATGATTACAGACGTTTATTCCTTAAGCCGTCATGGTACATTGATGGTTGTTCCATGGGTGTTATTAAGTGGACACTTAGCTTTAGCCTTACACATGAGACTTCCATTGTTTCCATCTAGATATCTTTTCCTTTACTGCCTATACATTTTCGTGCCAAGAGCTTTTTATTTGTACTTGCTAGGGCCATTGGGGTTCCACTTCGTATTGATGAACCCAATTTAGATTTATGTCAGCCTAGTGAGGCTTGATTATGTATTGAGGTCAATCTTCAGTTTTTGCCCGATCGTGTTTGGATTGAGAGGGAGCAGAACATGGAGCACTAGCAACTATTTTGTATGACAAGAAGCCAGAAATTACTTTAGGTGTAGGCACTTATGACATAGACATAGTGATGATCACTGTTTGTGTGGGAGGCCCCCTGTCCTGCCTTCTGATCCCCCTGTTACTGTTGTCCCTTCTTCGAAACCTACTTCTGACTAGGCTAAGGATAAGGGTAAGGGAAAGGAGGTGACTGTTAAACCTCCGAAGCAGTGGGTGCTGATTTCTCAAGTAGCTAGAAGGAAGCACGTGGCTACTTCATCAGGGACACATATTTAGTCATTGGACCCATCTGTGGCTCCATCAATTATTGCTACTACTTCAATTCCTCATACTACACCTCCTTTAGCTATCGTTATAATCTCCAGCAGCTTCTACCGTTATAATCTCCAGCTATGGTCCCTTCAATGATTGAGGCTTTCTATGCCGCTTATAGTTACTTGTGCAGTTGCTCCACCTCTAATTTATATCTCGGTTATCAACTCTGCACGTACTGATATATATGATCCATTACTTGAGGATATTATGCAAAGACCACAATTACTAACCTCTAATGAGGTGATTGTTAGTGAGGATTACTTTTGCTCAGAATCCAAGTATGGTTCTGACACTTGCTTCTATTGCACATGTTCCATTTATTCCATTTGAGCAGATTCATATTGAGAGCACTTCACAGATCAAAGTCCATCAGCAGGGCCCATTTGGCAAGTCTTCTTCCCGTGATTTTTTTGGTCTGGCTGAGAGAGGGAAGGATGTTGGCTTTATCCATTATTCGTGGAAGAACCCAAGGGCTACAGATACTGGATATTGTCTCTAGGATGTCAACCAAGAGTCAGTCAGTTGATACGTCCTCACATTCCTCGTCCTTATAAGCGTCCTCATATAGAATACGAGGGGTGTAGCTAGCATGGCTACTCACAGGCGTCTGAAGAGACTAATCAGTTTCATTGGGTTTATTTTTTGATGATCTTGGAGCCATCTCTTCTTCAGGAAAGATTTGGCTCTTCGATGAGTTCTTCGCTACGATATAGGAGTTCAATATGAGTTGAATAAGATTTGGTGTTTCTGGAACGTGGGGACTATTACAATTGTACTTGTTGATCATCCCCAGTTCCTTTTTGTTAGAGTGGAAGATCACAAATTGGTACAACCTGTTTTTATATCTTCGGTGTATGCTTCTTGTTCTCCTTCTCGTAGGAAGGACTTGTCAGTGGATCTTCACCACATTTCCCTCATTATGGATGGCCCGTGGCCAGTTTAGGGAGATTTTAACGTTATTATCCATGATGGTGAGTGCATGGGGCATAACACGTGATGGAAGTACTGCTGACTTCTCTGACATGATGATGGATTGTGGTCTTGAGGATGCTGGATTTCCAGGGGGTCAATATACTTGGACTAATGGTCGGGCGTGGAAGAAATTGGGCACAATACTGATTAATTCTACAGCTGCATCTTTTTGTCGACAGCTTTCTCTGAGGCATCTGAATCGCACTTCGTACTTCATCTTATCATGTCTATAGTTAAGTTATCGTGGAGGTGAAATTTGTGTATTCTTCGGTGCTTTTGACCGCTGAAGAATGATTTGATTTTATAAAGATTACTTTAGTGCATCAGTTGTTGGGATTGTGTTTTTTTATTTGCTCTAGGGTGTTTTTCTCTGGATTCCTTTGACTAAATGACATCATAGTTCTCAGGTGCTTGTTCTAATTTGAGTGTATTTTTCACCTTTTAATGTAATTGACAGGATACTTGTACTTTCCTTTCTTGTGCTAAATATAATGCCGATGTTTGGCCTCCATTTTTTCAAAAACTCATTTTTTTAAAGACCCAATGTATTTTTTTCACCTTCTAATGTAATTGACAGGACACTTGTACTTTCCTTTCTTGTGCTAAATATAATGCCGATGTTTGGCCTCCATTTTTTCTAAAACTCATTTTTTTTTTTAAAAAAACCCATTTTCGAGTGCACATTCTTCCATAAAATAATTTTACACGTAAACTCAAAATTTTCCTATCTTTTAATCACACATTCTCCAACAAAACACTATTCGAAAATGCACTTTTGCCCAAAAAAGGGGCTCAAACGGGGCAATATATTTCCTCCTACCCCCCACCCCACCTCCAGAAAAAAAAAAATAATAATAAAGACGAGGCTTCCTGTAAGGTAGGCTTGATGTTGTGATATTCCATGTTTTAACAGTCTAAAGGCCAATGCCATATAGGGTGCCAAACACCATTTAGTGATTGGAGCCCAAGCATGTGTTTGGGCTCTTTTATGACAGCCAAATAAGCAGTTATTAATGCACTTTTGTGTGTCATTGAAGTCACCTCTCAAGTTACTTGCTAGGATCTTTTGACCATTTTTATTTAATATGATCAAATGGTACTGTAGATTCTTTCTTAAACTTGTGTGTCCCTATGCTAAATATATTTCCTGTTCTTTGCAGTTCAAGGGACACAATTGTTCTCACCTTGAGATTATTCATCATAAAGGTACAGTCTTTAGTTTCAAACACTTAATTTTACGTAGTATATGGAGACATAGTGTGCCGTTCTTTTATACTTGGGTTCCAAATTAAATTCATCAGTTCTCTAATATTATCTAACGTTCCTTCCGAATACAATACTTTCTTTAATGATTCCTTTTCGGACATGGAAATGATACACTATTTGTACTTTTACCAATTGAAACTTAAGAATTGATGGTTCCACATTTTACTTGTGGAACAGGTCAAGGAACAAATTGAGAAACTAGATTTGAAATATTTGCTAAGTAGAACTACCTCACTTATATATTGATGGGGTTCGTATTGCACTAATAACTGCTGGAGAGTATGGAATTTATGAACAGGGAAGAAGCTCTTCATTCTTCATTAAGAAACTAGTTTGTTTGTACGTTGTGCTTAGTAGGATCTGTTCTACTTATGTGTAGGCTATAGAACCTTTGTAATTAAAATGGCTTATAATTATGTGACCTGTTTCCACTCAGATAGTAGAAAAGATGTGACAGAAAGTTTCAGATTTAGCATTCTGACATGTAAAAACATTCTCGTAAGCATCATAGAAAATGCGATTACCTTGTATACATTTCTCAGAAGTCCCCTCTGGTGAGTGATGGAGTGAAATGTAATTTTAAATTCTGTAAATTTTTTAGCTTGTGTGGGTTAACTATATTTTACTTTTTCAAGGATGTAGGATATTTTTACTTGCAAAACTTTCTTGACGATGTAGCATATTTGATTATTTTTTAACGTGTAGAGAACTAGTAGTACAGAATATTGTTCTCCTGCCATAAACTTCACATGTACTTTACCCAAAGTTTATTTATCCATACATAAAGTCTTGTGGAGACGTCAATGCATAGAGAAGGATATTTCCTTCTCTTATTATGGGTCTGATTACCTAAAATTGTCTAGTTGTCATTTTAAGCTTGGTTCTTGTTCTGTATGTTCTATGTTATTTGATACTTTGATATGGAAGAGAGGGGAGGTCGGGTAGGGAGAGGGAGAGAGGGGTGCAGTCTGACCCAATCCACCCTGGGGTTCAGAAAGCACTTATTTGTTCTGATTCAGTGAGAATCGCGAGTCACATTTGGAGGCTTGCCTTGAAAACCTTTTTCACTCAAGTGGAAGCTCACCAATTCATATCACTTCCCAGGTTAAATGGAAAGAATTTTTTCTAGTTCTTAGCTGGTGAAGCTGTTCATAAATGTTAGAAGAAAGATGGGTCTGTTGGATGCTACAGAAGTGGGTTTCTCGACTTGGTATGCAAAGAATTCCATGGTTAGATGCTAGTTATTTACTACCATGGTATCAGATATTATAGTTTTTTTTTTTATTTTATTTTTTCCTTGTCAACTATGAAAGACTAGTGGGGGAGAATGGTGTATTGATGCTCAACTATGGCATAAAGTATCAAGTTCTTGAGATAAGCCTGTCATTATATTGACAGACTCTACTATAATGCTAAGAATTGTTTGTGGCAAGAGATGGATCTTTATGCTGATTATGAGGTCCCGGGAGATGTCCTCTAAGATAGTAAGATTCAAGAAACTACAATAGAAGGATCACACTTTAAGGTTACTGGGGGGCCTAAACTATCAATACTATCAAATTTGTGGAAGGATATTAGGTCAGGATCTACTGCTGACTGCCGTCATTGTGGGAGCTTTATGGCAATGTTATGAGGGAGGCAAGCAAGCAGCTGACATACGATGCTTGGATGCCTAGATATTGGAAGTTTGTGTATTGGATAGTACATAGCTGGTATGGATCTGGCAAGTATTTATAAAAATGTTGGGAAGAATAGTGATGGAAAGGACAAGTTGTGATTTGATATTTATCATGAGTCTCAGCACACTATAGAGAGACATGTTGGATAATACATGGGAATCCACAGAATTGGGGAAAGGGGAATAAGTCTTTAAATCTGTTGACATAGGTTTTAAGGGCAACTGATACAACAAAGAACCAGTGTAACTCCACTGAGACTTTTGAATCTCCTTTCTTAACTTATCTAGCAATTATTCATGTTGATATGCCAAATTCAATCCTCTTTTGTTACCTTTTCTTCTTCCGACTTTCCTGAGCAAATAATTGATCAAATCCTTGGATAATTGATTCAGGTATGCAAATCATATGACTTGTTTGTCCAATTTGTTTATTATTACATTCAATGATAAACAAATTGAAATGATCTCTCTAGGGTTTTAAGCATCTTAGAAACATGGTTTGAAATGATTAAAAAGTGGATTCATAAATATGGTAAGACATTGGCAACTTGATCATACATGCTCTTTAGACATGCCAAAGATTGCAAGTTGTCATTCTTTTATTGTATGTTGATAATATTGCTATAATTGGTGATGATGTGAAGGAAGTTCAAATCTAGAAAGTCTTCTTTCCCATGCAATCGAAATTAAAGATATAGGGTATATAAGTGATAGAACCCCAAATTACTAATTTGTTCAAATGTCAATTATGCAAGGGTATTGCGGGGATTAATACAATAACTTGTATAGGCTGTTGCCTATAAATAGGTGGACAATGTTTCAATTGGGGCATGCAAAAAAGACTGAGTGAAGTAGATTAGGAGAGTATGGCCCTCTCGAATGGCCTTTTATGATTTCCATTTTCAATTATAACTTTTCATTCAATTAATAAAAATCAGTTCCTGTTTCCTTTTCATTCTTCATTGTCGATACTAACGGGATCTATCAAATATTCATTCATCAGTAGCAGTAGTAGGGGAACCTATCAAATTGGTATCAGAGCATTGATCTTAGGGTAATGGCAACAAATTTCAGTAAAGAATTGCAGGAGAGTTGGGGTTCTATATTTGATCGGCTAGACCAGATGATAAGGCGACTAGAAGAGGGAGATCGAGAAGCGGAGTTAGGATTGGATTCACAAGGTCGACTGAAAACATCAATATTCTATGGTGAAAATCTAGATCCATGGTTGTTTAGGGCGGATCAAAGTCTAGCCACGAATCGTAGGTTGTCGGAGGGGGAAAAGGTAGAAGCTGCAGTTGCGTGCTTTGATGGAGAGGCATGGGGATGGTTTCAATGGATAGAAGATCACCATCCAATACAAACCTAGGAAGAATTGAAGGCCTTAGTATCGGCTCGGTTTGGTGGGAATGATGTCTTCATTGGGGAAGAAATTCCACCGGGAAAGCATTGGGATGTGGAAAACGTGGAGACAACAGTTGAAGAACATTGGTTTCAATCAGAGGGATACCCGGCGCCATCACCATTGCTGGAGGAGGAGGAGAGAACTGAGTATGCGGTGGAAGGCATGTCGTTGAATTTGGAGAAGAAGAAAGAAGGGAAATTACTGGATTTTATGGGGTTGGGCCTTGACACGAAAGAAAGCCCGAGGAAGAATGGGCCTAAACAAAGTAAAGGTAAAGGGGCCCAACAACTAATTACAATTCTAGAACCTATTACATTTCGATTTTGAGCCAGAGTTATGCCCATCTAATATAATTAGAAGACAGAGAAGAGCTACGAGCCAGGAGAAATAGTCAAACTGGAATGGGTCCGAAGCGGCAAAGGTGCAAAAAACGGTGAGGAGGTTGGTGATAAGTTGGGATTTATAATTAATTCGGTGTTTGGAATGGTGCAAAAGACAAAAATAATGCAGATTGCACAAAAAGAAGAGATCATGATGCTCATCAATTGTGGTATCATCCACCGTTGGATTCCGTCTGGCTGGGTTCATTTTTTGGAAAGCTCGCAAATGGGTGCGACCAGTTATGGAATTTTCATGGATAATATACTACTCGTAGTTAATCGATTTGCCAACTTCTTCGGGTTGAGATATCCTTTTTCTAGGGTCATGATGGCCCTGACACGGGAAATAGTTCAATTGTACATAATTTTGGAATTTGACCATGTTTTTCACCTTGAGGACAAGGTGAATTTCAAGGGGAGGGTATTGATAGAACCCCCAAATTACTAATTTGTTCAAATGTCAATTATGCAAGGGTATTGCGGGGATTAATGCAATAGCTTGTATAGGCTGTTGCCTATAAATAGGTGGACAATATTTCAATTGGGGCATGCAAAAAAGACTGTGAGTGAAGTACGTTAGGAGAGTAGTCCTCTCGAATGGCCTCTTATGATTTCCATTTTCAATTGTAACTTTTCATTCAATTAATACAAATCTGTTCGTTCCTGTTTCCTTTCCATTCTTCATTGTCGATACTAATTGGATCTATCAAATATTCATTCATCAGTAGCAGCAGTAGGGGAACCTATCAATAAGTTATTTATTAGGTATTGAACTGCTGGATTCAAGCAAGAAATATTTTGAGTCTTAAAAAAGTACTTGTTCAATCTTTCAAGTTTCAACAGATGCAACATGTATGGTTTCAAGGTAGCAATATTCCCATGAATGCGAATTACAAGTTCTTGGCACCGTTTGAAAAGGTTAGTTGATAAAGAAATGTAATAAAAGGTTGTGGGCGAACTTATTTATTTGTCTCCCACTAGACCAGTTATTTAGACCAGTTATTGCTTTCGCAATAAGCATAGTCAAACAGTCCATTTTCTCTCCAGCCAAGTTCCTATGGAGATTTAAATGACTCCCTAGATAAAGGCTTGTTTTTCTCCAATAATAATCATCTAGGTGAGGAAACACATTATGATTATGAGGAAACACATTATGATGTGAAACACTTTGGGTTATCACTATTGGTGGTAATGTAGTAACTGAGAAGCAAAAACCAATAATTGGTTTCTAGATCTAGTTCAGAAGCAGGATTCGAGGCTATGGCACAAGGGATTTGCAAGATGCGGCCAAGGTTTCTTTAGTTAAACTTGATGATAGCTACTAACAATCACGTGAAGCTCAATTGTGACAATAAATTAGCCATCAAATAACACATAATCGTGTTCAACATGATAGGACATAGTAGTTGAGATTGATAGGTGCTTCATCGAGGAGAAAATGGTGAATGGCCTTACATGCGCTCCATAGTCCATATGATTGTTCAGGGAAACAGTTAGAAAATAAACTTACTAAGGGGCTAGCAATGCAAGTTTTTTGCTCATAGCAAGCAAGTTGTGTTTGATGGACATCTTACGAGCTTGATGAGAGGAAACTTGTACCTTGCAAGTCTTATCTCTACTCCTTTTTATGGCAAAACTTCCCCTCTAGCTTACGCTCTGTATTTATGATGCTTTTATGCCCTTTTTTCTTATATGTAATCAAGTGATGGTAAATGGTCTTGCGTCGCAATGCATTGATGTGTTTTAACATAAATGTGCAGGCTGGTGAAAAGAAGAAAGGGAAGAAGAGAGGTCTGTTCTTCAACAAGTAAACAATCTTTATCATACAAAAATATATCCATTGCAATGCATAAATATTTTCGAGTTTTTAGAATTTTCAAGTAGTTTGTTTGTACTAGATTTTTTTATTTTAATTTTTTATCACTACAAGATATCAAATTCTTGTGAGTTTTCCATTGCTGTTTGCATTATTACTTGAATGGATAGTTCTTACACGTCATCTTTACATTTATATTACTTTGTAAAAGTGATGCATGTTCAAAGCCTAATTGAGGTATGTTGTCCCCATCTACCTGCCCCCCTTGGTTGTCCATCACTAAATCGGATAGTGTTAGCAAATAGCAAGATGACATTTCAAAGGAGATATCACTTAATGTCTGATCATCTTGCTATTTACACTGTAATGATGTGTTGAAGTTCTATTAGGGGATAGCTAAGGGGTAGATCTCAACTCGTTCTAAGCCCTCGTTTTACTTCTAAATGATTGTGCCTTTGATTGAAGTCGTTTGAGCTAAAGTTGGATAACTTTGTCCGATAAGGTCCAATTAAGTTAGGCTACAAGCCCATGACCTCGAAGTTGGCAAAGTCTTATCATGCTCAAAACAATAATTAGAGTCGAGGTAATTGTTGAAGCAGCTAGTAGAAAATCGGAATATCNGAAGTTGGCAAAGTCTTATCATGCTCAAAACAATAATTAGAGTCGAGGTAATTGTTGAAGCAGCTAGTAGAAAATCGGAATATCTAGTTTAAGTAAACATCCAATATTATCCATTGAGGTCCTTTATTTGCCAAAAATCTCGACCTCAAGTTAGCCAGCACGTGTAATAGTAATATGTTCCTAGTCCAATTTCAAAAATATTTAAACTAGACGTTACCAGTATTTTTTTATTTATTTTTTTAATATGTTTATTTTTAATTTAGTTGTCTAAATAGTTCCGTTTCTTTGAAACAAAGAGTGGACAAGAATTTAAATATATGAACATGTCAAAACTAGCTGATAAACCTTTGGGACACTTTTAGCACGTTCTATTCAGATTGGATGATATGTTCATCGTTAAGATCAAGTAGATAGTACATATGGTATAAGCTAAAAAAGTGTGGAAAAAAGTATATACACGAAATTTGTTAAAATTGCAATTTAATTTCAAGATTTCTAGTAGTTAACAATAAAGATAGCAAAAAAAAAAAAAAAA
>CAIGRN010101846.1:0-17354 GCA_903798345.1 Fraxinus anomala
CATGAAATTAAAGTATTGTTATAATTGCCTTGGTGATTAATCCAGTGCTTAGCTGGCACTTATCATCGGCGCACGTTACGTCTTGAATCTAGTATGGAGTTTGGGACGGGTCGTGTCAATACACTTGCAAGAATTTGTATGATCAGACTTCCTCTGAGCTCCCTCTCTTTCCATAGATATAATGGTCGCCCTTTCCTCCTTAGTCTAAAACTCAGCTAACCTTTTGATAATTAGTTGAACAGAAAGAGAAGGCTTGCCTTAGCCAGATGATTGTTGATGAGTCGTGCATCACGGCTGAGCTCCATGCCCATCGATCTATCCTGTACATGACGGTTATTTCAGATAAGGTAACTTGTTCTTCCAAATTGTTAGTGTTTTATTTACCTTTACCTTTTTGATAATAGTTTTTATGGTAAGAATGGACCCGGTCAAGGCTAAGGTTGAGACAGTTGTGAAGCTCCAAAATGGTGCTTTGGCAATATTTTAGGTAGTTGAGGCTGAGAAAGCTAGTCACATTGAGGAGAAAAAATGTAGATTAAAAAAACCAAGGAGATGGAGGCCGATCTTGAGGGCCAAGCTCAGGTAGAGAGTGAGCTCGCCAAATCTCATGTAGAGTCGAGCTTTCAATGTTTGCTTGATGATCTTGTTTATAGCTTTGACTTGGTCATAGGCCTGAGGTTGGTTTAGGATAGAGAAGTGCTTCTTGAATTTTAGCTCTTTACAGAAAAACCTCATTCTCGAATTGTCGACATGTTTGCCATTATTGGTTACAATTGAGTACGGTATGCTGAATCCACAAATAATGGACTTCCAGATGATGTTGGTGGCTTTTTATGTCATTATTTTGGCCAATGGCTTTGCTTCGGCCTAGTCGGTGAAATAATCCACCGCGACTATGGAAAATTTGCTACCACCTTTTCCCATAGGTATAGTCTGATCATTCCTTCATGCATTTCTTGTGGGACGTAGTGCGCCTCATATTTATTTAGGCACTGAATAGCAGGGTTTCATCATATCCTCTTATGTAGAGGACCTCATCTATAAAGCTACATTAGCCGACCTGATCTTTAATTTTCCAACACTTGCTGAATTGGCAGGGTTTTCCTTCGTTTAAGAAATCTATAATTTCATCCATTTAGGTCGGCTTGGGATCTACGTCCATGACGACTGCTATTGTTTTCGATGGCATCGTGCCTTATTCTTCTTAGTGGAATGTTATCGAGTTCTTCCACACCTTCACAAGTCGTAAGCTTGGGTAGTGCATTCACGTGACTATTCTGAGATCTAAGGATATTCTTTACCTTTGGACTTCAAAATTTTCAACTCTCGCAGGAGGTAATAAGTCATCATTTCTTCTTTAGTTTGAAAGTATTCATTAATGATGTATGCACTATTTTACCGTGGATATCTTCTTTTCTTTGGTCATTCTTAGACTGACAATCATGGCCTCGTCCTGTGCTTCATTATTAGAAGCTTTGAAGTCAAAGCTTAATATTTGGCAAAAGTGGTGACGATCTGAGCTTATCGACTTAATTTCTGTCCTTGATAATGTTCCGATAGAGAAATCATCAAAAAAATAGCTCCCAAGGGACGTCTTTTTATTTTCGTACTTCTCGAGAACTTAGGTTAAATTCAACCATGAAGTCAACTAGGGCTTGACCTTTGATGGTGGTTTTTGGTTTGGAGATGTCAAATTTACCTAGTTGGACACATTCAATACCATCGACCTAAAGGTGTTTAGTTTAAGACTTGTCTCAATAGATAGTTGTTCAAGACCTCTATGGGGTGTTCAAAGAAGTAAGGTCGCAGCTTCCCAATGGATATGATCAAGGTAAAGGCCAGCTTTTCGATAAAGGAGTATCATAGTTCTGCATCGTGAAGAGCTTGGCTAGTATAATACACATGGTATTGTACCCCATTCTCCCTCATTGTAAGTATGGGACTCGTGGAGTGCTCTGAGACTGCCAAATACACCGAAAGATTTTCATCAACTTTTGGCTTAGAGAAGAATAGGGGCTAAGCTCAGGGACGGACCAAGCACCCGACGAGGAGGCGCGGCCGCCCGTGCTGGATCCATCGGAGCCTTCAATTTCACCGGGTGCAGCCAACTGTTGCAAAGAGAATAGAGAAAAACATAGAAGACGGGGAGGAAGAAGACATACAGAAGGTGGGCCTTTTTTTCCCTTTTTTTTTATAATTTTGGCCCATTTGTTTTGGGCTGAAAGAGTTGGACCTTTTTTTTAAAAATGGCAACTAAAAGAAATTCAATTAATCACCAGCAACAAAATTAGAATTTTCACACTGGCCCAACCGATTTCTTTTAGGCTGACGGTTTCTCTTCATTATTCGTAACCCACTCTTCCTCAGCATCGTTATCGTTGACTATTACAACACCATCTATAGAGTCAACATCTGCAGACCACCACAACTGCCCCTTCGTGGCCATCATCATGTTCATCTACCTGGACCTCATCTTTACCTTCCTCGTGTACCTCATCTCCATTCTGTTCTACAAACTAGAAAAACTAACAGAAACAAGCCTTGAGCACCAGCATAAAGATCCAACAAGAAAAACTTATAGAAAGTCTAAAAAAAATAGTACGGAACATTAGAGTCTGAAATCATACAAAGAATGTAAATCTAATAGGTAATGATATTCTTTGCCAGTTTGAAAATAACTTGCTGCTTTGCAAAAGAAAAACATGAAAAATAGCAAAGATCAGATAGCTAAATTATATGCAGGGCATGCTCTTTAGTTTCTATTTTGTTTCTAAATAATCTATCTTATGAAAATAATGGGAAAAGAAATCAGTAGAGCTGGCAAAAAAGTACACATACCTCATGCTCTTTAGTTTTTGTTGTGTTTCTGAATAATTTTGTTGCTGGTGATTAATTGAATTATATATATATATAATTTTTGCGTTTACGTGCGTTTACATATATATTGAATAAGTTTTAATATTATTTATTATATATTAATAAACGAACTCGCTCTTACGATCGCTCATTGTCGACGGTCAATGGCCAATGTTCACCCGGGCTGAACTTTTGTGTTGGGTCCACCCTTAGCTAAGCTCACTGTTTTTTGAGCCTTTGAAAGGCTTATTGGCATTCGATCGTCCATTCAAACATTTTCCCACCACTGAGATGCGCTTTTTCAGCCAATTTAGCTCATGCATTTCCTCTAACTCTTTAGTTGGCTTGTTCTAAATTAGATTAGGCCGATCATCTCTTTGAGTGGGCGCGCTCTGCGACCTTGATCGATTAAAGATGCTTCTTGCCCTTCTGGCGGTTCGACCCTTTCGATGTCAAGTGTACTTTATGTCATATTTCCTAATTTTAGAGGACTCTTCTTCTAAGAAGTGTAAGTTTCTTCGAATGGGCTCACGAACGGGAGATTCCACCTCAATTTCTACCACTTGAGTGGTGGTAGGTTGGTTTTGTTAAATTCATCATACTGCATTCTTGAGGCATTCAATAATCTCTCTCATAGTAGCTAACTGGGGATTTTCAACCTCCGTGTAATTGCCTTCGACTTGGAAATTACTGGGGACGCTCACATTATTGATGTTTGTGTGAGTGGCTTCTAGATCTAGTATAATGACTCATTTTGTGGGACAAGCTAATTTTGGGTGTTTTCAAAGACTAAAATGTAAGTCGTTCTTATTGAAAGCCGTCTTCTAGCGCCAAAATGTTGATGACTAAACTGATGTAACAATTATAGATCAACATCAGATAAATTTAGTAAATTAATAGTGGTAAATTGCTAGAATATTGTGAAGAGGAGCAATTTTATGTTGTGTGGTGTTTGATAATGTATTACTGACAAAATTTTAGCTCAACTATTTTAGTTAGGCCTTTCATTATATATAGGCTTCAAGACAGGAGCTTTCCGCCCTTTGTTTTGTCGAACTACAATGACAATCCTTGAATTGTGTACCCTCGCCCTATTCAAACGGATTCGTTTGTTGAGAAGTTCGACCAGATCATATCATATTGACTTTTAGGTCATAGCATTTGGTATTGGTCATCATTACCTGCAAACCTGGACAATCATTTTTTTTTTTATTGGTGATTATGACGGTGCTAACTTCAATGGGACACCTTCCTATCTTTGATTAGTTATCATGGGAAGTGTTGAAGTCATTAGAGAACATTCTACTTATGATGATATTTTCAGATGACCATGGCTTTTAACCGTTTTAACTAGCCAAGTCCTATGGTCCAACCTCATCTTATAATCAAGGATTTAAGCTTCTTCAATCACTTTGAAGTGAGCCCTCACTCTATATGAAATGACCTTTTAAGATCAGACACAAACAAAGTTATTTACATTGCACATGTTCATAAGATGAAAACTTTCTTATTCAACCTAAAAAGTGAGAATTGAAATATTGAACCTATAATTGGTGTTTGTAAATGGTTAAACATTTCATTGTATTTAAGTTTTTCGACCTTATATTTGTTAGCATTGAGATATAATAAAAATAATAATGACATGAACTCGAGGATATATAAGTATGTGAAAGAAATGTGCACCAATCGAGTGAGAAATTGATGGAATAGTTGTAAAATCAAATTAGAAACATAATCGAATTAACATATTCTTCTTCGAACTCAACCTTCTAAGTTGCTTGCAAGTGATTTGAGCGAAAAGTTAGTAAAAGAAAAGTAAAGCAAAGCAAAGCAAAGAAATCACCATTTTTTCACACTACAGACTGTAAGAATGCTATGGGTGTGAAATTGCATTTGTAGAGCTCATTGACTAGTAAGGTTGGACAAAAATCCGCGCCTAATCAATAAATTGGCCCGATCTAAGTCGGTTTGGGTTTGGTTTTCACAAGCTTCTCAATTTGGGTCGATTACTGTGTAACCCCGCTGAATTAGGTCATGTCAAAGTACAAGTTAAACATCCAACCCAATTTCACTCAACCCAAATCAACTCACAATATTTTTACTTTTATTGCTTGCAATCCCAAATTTATTCGACTGCCTAACTTCAAACTCGATATTTACCTAACATACTTGACTTTTGCATATCAAACTCAAAATGTGTCCATCAAATTCGAGATTAATTCACCAAACTCCAGATTTGAACTACTAACTCATCAAATATCTACATACGGTTTCAATGTTAGATTAGGCCCAAAGTCGACCCAATACAACCCACGCCAGCCCTTGGCCAATTCACTAAAACACCAACTAACAATACTATGAAATTTTTTTTGCTGTTTTGCATTTACGCATTTTATAATTATAAATAAATGTGAAATTATAAATTACATGCATAAATTGGTCAAGTATTGAAAACATAGTTATTTATACTTTAAATAATTTTGTGTTAGTAGTTTCTCCTGAATGAGGAAATGATTGTGAGATCGATATCTCAGCATCTTAAAAGCATAGAGATGATAAAACACCAAATAGGGCAGAGAGCGCACAGTGACGTCAAAATTGGTGAGCCGGTCCATTCCAACCTACTACTGCAGCTGTTACATAATTATGCAATCAAAGTTTCTACATACACACAAACTCGTTTCGACATCTTCCCTCAATAAGTCAAGCTTTGCTATGCACTATTTGTTACTTGGCAACGTTCCCAGATAGTATAATTCACACGAATTGAAACTTTGTTTTCCACTAATCAAAGTAACAAGGCTTCCATGCCGACGCTACAAAAAAAGGGTAAACTCAACACTAAGGAGGTAAGTTTTACGAGTATTCAGAAACTAGATATTTGGCAATTTTAACATCTTCCTTGGATAAGCCAAGCATTGCTATGCACTATTTGCTACAATCCAAAAAACGAACACTAAACCAAGAAGCATACTTCTCTAGATTACAAGACAAGAAAATTTGAAACTTTGTTTTGCACTAAGCACAGTGACAAGGCTTCCACTCGACATTACAAAATGGGTAACTCCACCACCAAGGAGATAAGTTTCACTGCTATTTGGAAACTAGATATCGCAGAGTTTGCAATTGTTAATCACACAAAACTCATTCCGGCATCTTCCCTTGATAAGCCAAGCAATGCACTAATTGCTACTTGGAATTGCTTCCAACACCAACCAAGAAAGTATACCACAGTACAAACAAAATAAGCTCAAGACAAATTGAAACTTCATTTTCCACTAATCACGGTAACAAGGCTTCTACCCCGACACCACAAAAATGGGTAACTCAACATCAATGAGTCAAGTTTCACAAGTCCCAGAAACTAGATATCAAACTTTTGGCTACTTCGTACCCCAAAAAGGAATATAAAAACTACACAGAATCATTGTCTTGCAAAGATTTGTTCTATCACAAAGCTTCTCTATAACCCACTATGTTAGAGGGTAATCAACATTGAGCTGACTCAAACTATTGAAAACTGTAACTTGACGACGATAATCGTGGAACACTGTTACTTAGTCTCTTCCATGAGTCGAGAAGTCTTCATCAGGATGCTTTAATTTAAACCTAGCTTGTATCCATCACAAAGAGTAATCGTCTCATTATCAGCTTAAATTTTAGGTTAAAGATTTTGAGTCTAATGAATATAAGACTCTCAAGTTGGAGACTAAGAAGCCGATGTAGGAAGATCCAAGTAAGATGATGCCGAGTTGTCCAATAGTTCATTGATGGCACTGAGGTACCATGAGTTGGCATATCAGCGCAAAAATGGCAAGTAATCGAAATCTTTTCCTGATTGTGGCAATTTTTTGACACGTTTTGGTACTTTGGCCATAACTTTAACTACGGTTATCAGAATCGCGCTTATGACCCCAATTCGAAAATCGTTTTTCGGCACACACATCGTGGTCACCCAGCTTCACTTAGTGTGCATCAATTTCGAGGGTAAAATTCGCTATTTTCCCTTTCGAATCCCCAATTTTAGTTTTTTTTTCCTTTTTTGGTAATATTTTGTTTGCCTTTTCAAAAGAGATTATGAACTCGATTTGAGCCAGATTTGGGATATTATTTCTTATATTACGTACTTTCTTTTGATATGACTATTGAAATTTTTCTATTTTTAGTAAATTCCGATAATTACGATTTTCTAGCTATATAGTCCGGCTTGTGGACTGTTTTGAATGGTGAAAGAAATAATAAAGAATTCACTTATTTTTCTTGGTGTTTTCTCTTGTGTCCTTCCCTATGAATTATCTCTTGAAACCAACGTGTAGAATAATCACTATTCTACACGACGTTAGAAACAGAGGACTATTACTAAAAGACAGGAAAGTTAAAGCAATGAAAATTGCAGTAGCAACTAACTCTCCTCCAGATCAGCCAAGCATGAAATCACAATGGCTTTTCAATGCAAAATTGTTAAGACAAATAGAGTTCCAGCTGAGTAACCACTACGATTTTCAAATGCCATCAAATAGACCACCTAGAATATTCATAAACATGAATGCCAACAATATAATAACAGGAAAAATGGCAACTACTTTTGTTTCGTATTATTCTTTAACCAAAATGCAAATGTGGAATATTATGAAATTACAACAATGGTTGTGTCTCGTGAAAAGATCCTTTTAGCCTTATCCTTGGGCAGATTTAAATGATATGTTCTTTTGGGAATGGATGATCTTTACCGGTAAAATAGGTATCAACAAACTCCAAAGCCCTTTATTGCCACAAATAAGTTCTTGGGTAACAAGGGTAAAAGTTTTCTTTTTCACGGTATCCATATTGATGATAGTAACTGTAACAACCCAAAACTTACCACTTGAGTAGTTAAATATGTATAGTAAAAATAGAACTTTCATAAAAGACAAGTATTCTCAAAGTTACAATAATTAAAAATAAAACACTTTCTTAATCATACAATTTATTATTAAACTTCATAAATTGTCTCCTCTTTATTATACCACATGTGGTCAGTTCCAAACTCCAATGCCTTGAACCTCAATTACCTAAAATGAAGAAAATCATAAATAATGAGATAAAACCTTAATAAGTGATTCACATAAATCGTAATTCATATTTAAAATTTAGGAATTCTTAACATACATAAAGAGACACGAAAATTAGAAATCGAACTTAGGTAGCTATAATCCGGGTACATAAAAACATAACATACATAGGGAGACACGGAACTTAAGAATTGTATTTCTTTACTATAATTCTTATGCATAACACTAATGAACTCCAGTGCTTTGAACTTACACATATGGGATTCATATCATATTCATAACTTAAAATTCCGTATTTTAAAATATAAAAAACGATTCAACATACAACGTTGACTACACTTACCTATGTATGGAAGAACTTGACCTCAAGCAATCGTTTAGAAGCTTCGTGTGTGTCGGGCAATTATAGTTACACATAAATGTACGTAATTATGGTAATCGTGTAATTTAAATCAATTAACCATAATTACATATAATTATACAAATATGGACGCATGTAATTATAGTAATACTATAATTTAACTCAATTGATAATAATTATACATATATAGACAGATGTAATTGTAGTAATTATACAATTAAATCAAATATATATATATATATATATATATATAATCATATATGTATAATTATGATTTATTGAATTCAATTATACTATTACTACAATTAAGTGAGTCTATATATGTATAATTATATATGAATATGATCGATTTATTTAAATTATATAATTACTATAATTACGTCCGTCGATATATGACTGATTGATTTAAATTATAGAATTACTATGATTACGCGCATCTATATATATATATATATATATATACACACACACACATTCACACATATACGGTAGTTACTTATTTAGAAAATAATTTTCCTAACTTATCTTTCATATAGGAATACTTAATTCCATCCAATTTTCCCTATATATAGTAGTACTAAACACACACACACACTCTCTCTCTCTCTCTCTCTCTCTCTCTCTCTCTCTCTCTCTCTCACACACACAATATTCATATCATATACTTATGTATATATAGTTCAGAAAATTATACTTTAGTCCCTCAACTATTGGCCAATATACAATTTGATCCCCCTAACTTTCATCCTCTTGCACCAAGCCCCTAATTTTCATAATTAACGTTTATAAAAAATTTTGGAGTATTATAATCTACCCCTCTTAAAATAAATTTTCATCCTCAAAAATTACTTTAGCTTTCATTGTCAAACAGTTGGGAATAATTGATAGAAGTTTTTAAAAATGAAATTTTTCTGAAATAAAAGTTTCATAAGATATTTGTTTCTCAGAATAGGTGCTTATCAAAATAGAAGTTTCCTTTCTAAAAATATAAGTTTCGTAATGTAGGAATTCTTGAAATAGAGGTATCTAAAATTGATTTTTCTTCAAAGTTTCTAAAAATAAAGTTTTTAAATATGGGAATCTTCTTAAATTTGGAGTGAGTTTGTAATACTGTTTTCGATTTATTGATTTGAATAACGTTCAATTGAGTGACTTCCAGGTGAAGATGTGGGGTCACAAGTAGACCACTTAAATCCAAAGCTTACCTTAATGTGGCGACTCGAACCCTTAACGAACTGAATGCCACAAAATCATAAACTAAAACTAATTTAAAGAATATTCAACTCTACTATATAAATTATTAAAGCACTTATCAAAATTTAAATAATGTAATGAGTTTAATAACTTAACTTGAAATGAGAAATATTTTAAAATATTTAAAATCAAATGAAATAACAATAGTTTGACAACGTAATAATTTTATTATTGAAACTTTTGCCACCAAAAGCCATCTCTATGCTGACCGCCTTGAATAATCAATTATCTAAAAATAGAGACATAAAGAGGTGAGAATAATTCTCAAAAAGTGTGCGTAGATAATGAATTCATAACTTGCATAGGGAGACACAAAAATTAGACCGAACTTAGGTGGTGCTAAATTTTCGTACATAACACTACTAAACTCCGATATATTCTGAATAGAACATATTTAATAGGAACCAAAACATACAACATAGCCGTAGAAATATTACATACATAAATATTAGCCACCATAAACATAAAACACAACTTACCTCTCGTTGGACAATTAAAAATAATAGAAGGGGTGATTGTTGGAGAGTTATTTTTGATCCACGTATGGGATTGAGTATTCACGTATGTTGTATAAGTGTACGACTATATTTAATATAAAAAAAGACGAGAAAGAGAAGGCGAAGAGACGAAGTGATAGAGTTAGATAGGAAAAGTGTGTAAAAAGTTTATGAGGGGTAGTCTAGTATTTGGTTTGTCTCCTATTTATAGTGTAAATTCTTCGACCATGTGTACAAGAGTGAGAGGAAATTGCTAGATATTAGACATGGTCAATGCATAAATTGTGTATTGTCATGAAAATAGTCAAATCAATACCTTTAATCATGTGGTCAAATGAATTGACTTGGCTTAAAACTTGGTGTAAATAATGCATATGGTAATCAATTACCTTTATTTATGTAGTAAAATCAAGTACATAGGCTTGAAATATGGTGTGAATAATGCATGTGGTCAATAAATCATCTTTGATCAAGAACAATTGGCATATGTTTTACGCTTGATTTCATCTTACTTCCAAAATAACTCTCTACTTAGGTCCTCGAACTATTGCTCAATAACCAATAAGGTCATTAGACATTAATAATAACGCACTTAAGTTCTAAATTTAAATATAACAAAGAGTAGTAAAATATCGGGACGTTACAACCTACCTCCCTTAAAATAAATTTCATTCTCAAAATTTACCTTGGAATTCTTCAAAGAGTCGTGGGTACTTGGCTCGCATTTCCACTTCTCGCTCTCAAGTAGCTTTTTCAACTGAGTGATTATGCCATCGCACTTTTACTAGAAGGATCACCTTGTTTCTAAGTGTTTGAAATTTCTGATTGATAATTTCAATTGGTACTTCTTGTAACTCATACTGCATTGTAACAATAAGTCATGGTACTACTAAGAGTTCAGGGGTAAGGCCAACTAATATGCTACACTTCCAACACGCCCTCAAGATTTCGAATAGACCGATGAATTTTGGTCTCAACTTTCCCTTCTTACCAAAACGTAATACTCCCTTTATAGGTACTACTTTGAGGAATACTTTGTCACCTTCAAGAATTCCAAGTCATTCCTCCTCTTATCTACATAGCTTTTCTGTCTGTCTTAAGTTGTTTTAATACTGTTACGGATCTTCTGGATAGCCTACACAGTCTGTTCAATAATCTCAAGATCCAAAATTTTACGCTCCCCAACCTCGTCCCAATGAACTGGCAATCTGCATTTCCTCATATACAATACTTCATAGGGTGCCATGTCGATAGATGTGTGATAACTGTTATTATAAACAAACTCAATTAAAGGTAGATTCTTCCCCCAATGTCCACCAAACTCTAAAACACACAATTGCAATATATCCTCTAATGTTTGAATCATCCGCTCAAATTGACCATCTGTTTGAGGGTAGAGAGTTGTACTAAAGTTCAGTTTAGTTCCCATAGCCCAATGTAAACTTTTCCAAAAGTTCGATGTGAATTTTGGGTCTCTGTTTGAAACAATTGAAACTGGTACACGGTGTAACTTTACCACTTCCTTAACATACAACTGTGCAAATTGATCCATAAAAAAGGTCATGCGAACTAGTAAGAAATGAGCAGACTTGGTTAATCGGTCAATGATAACCCAAATGGCCTTATGACCTTTTACAGATTTCGGCAAACCTGCAACAAAGTCCATCGTCACATATTCTCATTTCCATTCTGGAACATCTAATGGCTACAGCAACTCTGACAGTTGTTGGTGTTCGATCTTCCCCTGCTGGCATATCAAACATCTTTCAATGTACTCGGCTATATCCTTCTTCATTCCTCTCTACCAAAATACCATTCTCATGTCCCGGTACATCTTTGTACATCTGGATACACTAAATATGGAGTAGAGTGAGCCTCCTCTAATATTTCTATCTCCAGTTTCTCGAAGTTTGGCACGCATAATCATCCATGATGACACAATACTTTATCATCAGATATGGTGAAATCTTTTCATTTTCCCATTTCTATCTCAGCTTTAATAAATTCTAGGGACTGGTCACTTTTCTGATAACTTTTAATCTTGCCATAGAGTGTTAGTTGGATCGATAATACGTTCATCCGAGCTATGGTACCAGGTTTAGTTGTGACAATCTCGAGACTTAATCTCTTGAACTCCTTCCATAAAGGATTGTGTGATCAACATCGCCACTTGACCCATCGTCTTCCTACTCAAGGCATCAACTACCACGTTTGCTTTGCCTGGATGATAGTTGATCTCACGGTCATAATCTTTAACCAGTTCAACCATCTTCTTTGTCTCAGGTTTAACTCATTTTGAGTGAAAATATATTTGAGGCTTTTGAGGTCTGTATAAATGTCACATTTGCTCCCGTATAGATAGTGTCTCCAAATTTTTAGGGCATGAAAGACTGTAGCCAACTCTAAGTCGTGAGTAGAGTAATTCTGCTCATATGGTTTGTTATCTCGATGCGTAACCTTGCCTTGTTGCATCAAAACGCATCCCAGACCATGTTTAAATGCATCACTATAGATTACAAATTCTTCTACCCCTTTTGGTACGGTCAACATCGGTGCGTTAACCAATCTCTTCTTCAACTCTTCAAAGCTAGATTCACAAATTTCGATCCAATCAAATCTTACACCCTTATGAGTTAACTGTGCCAATGGTCTCTATTTTTGAGAATCCTTCGATAAACGTCCTGTAATATTCGGCTAAACCTAAAAAAATGCAAATTTTCCCTACGTTAGTTGGCCTTGACCAATTCAAAACTGCCTCCACTTTGCTTGGCCTCGAGCTGTAATGACTTGCCCAGGGAATACTACTCGTTCCAATCAAAATTCACATTTTTTAAGTTGTGTACAATTTCTCCTTCTTCAGGATTTCCAACACAATTCTCAAGTGTTCTTCATTCTCTTCTTCGCTCCTTGAATAGATTAGGATGTCAAAAATATATACGATGACAAATCAATCAAGGAAATCATAGAAGACACGGTTCATCAAGTTCATGAAAGATAATTATTCCCAAAGTTACAATAATTAAAAATAAAACACTTTCTTAATCGTAAGATTTATTATTAAAAATTCATAAATAGTCTCGTCTTTATTGTATCACCAATGGGCAGTTCCAAACTTCAATGTCTCGTTCATCGATTACCTAAAAGTGGGAAAATAATAAATAATAAGATAAAGTCTCAATAAGTTACACATAAATCATAATTCATATTTAAAATTTAGAAAATCTTAACGTACATAATGAGACACGATGATCAGAAACCGAACTTAAGTGGCCTAATCCCCGTACATAAAATCATAACATACATAGAAGACATGGGAATTAAGAACCGTACTTCATTGTTATAATTCTCGTGCGTAACGTTATTGAATTGCGGTCATTTGAACTCACATATAAGACCCATATTATATTCATAACCTAGGATTTCGTATTTTAAAATATGAAAAACGATTCAATATACATCGTTTGATAGCACTTACGTCGTAAATTTGAAAAGGATTTCTTAAGATATGTACAAAAGAACTTGACCTCAAACAATCGTTTCTGAACTTCGTGTGTGGTGCCGAGCAATCACACACACACACACACACACACACACACAAAACTATACATAATTATGGTAATCATATAATTTAAATCAATCGACCATAATTGCATATAATTATACATACATAGACGCACGTAATTATAGTACTATAATTTAACTCAATCATAATTATATATATATAGAAGCATGTAATTGTAGTAATCATACAATTAAATCAAGCAATTAATTATATATATATATCAATTCCATGCTTGTCAATTAAAAAGTGTCTAATTTAGATCATTTTCGTAAAAATGGACGAATTTTGTATTAAATTATCTATTATTTCAAGAAGAATAAATAATTCCCATAATAAGTTACATTAAAATGACGTTCTCAATATTTTAAAAGTTGTTATCGATAATTGAATTATATTCATCTTGATACTTCATTTATCTAGAACGAAATTTCATTACAAAAATAAGAATTCTGTACATTTCATAAAGTTCTTGATATTTGAAATGTAGTTCTCGATATTTTATATCCGCGTCAATGAGAAATATAACATTTATTGTAATTTTATATGTATACTTTTGAAATAATTAGAGTATGTTATGTGTCAAAATTTTATTGGCCAACAAAATACTTAAATCATATGCACGTCTTTAGTGTCGAATTATAAATTATTAACAATGACATTTTGATCTAAAATATTACAAAATGAACATTGAACAAATTTTGGACATTTTTATAAATGATCATGTGAAAGTAGACATTTCTTTTAGTTTCCTCATTAATATATTCACACATAAATGACAGTTTACTTATTTAATAAAGAATCTTTCTAACTTATCTTTTACATAGGAATACTTAATTCCCTCCAATTTCCCCATATATAGCATTACTAAACACAAACTCTCTTATTCATACCATAAATATTCATATCATATACCTATGTATATATAGTTCAAGAAATTACACTTTAGTTCCACAACTATTGGCCGATATGCAATTTGATCCCCTAACTTTCATCCTCTTGCACTAAGGCCTTAATTTTCATAATTAACAACTATAAACGATTTTGGGGTATTATAGTAACATTATTGATCACGACATTGACAAGGTATCATTTCTAGTACATCCAAAATTACAAAAGGTCATTCCACCTCTGCCTATCTTCATACATGGACCAAACTTGAGTTAAAAAGGAGGTCCCAGGTAGTTTAATAGCTAATTTAAAACAATGTGATATCAATAATAATAAAGGATCATACTGAACAATGATTTTTAGGTACTTTGTATGATTAGTAACAAGGACGGAGGAATATAAAAGATGTGCATCTGGTTATAGTGGCAAAATGTTACAAGCGCTATAGAAAATTTATATGACAAGAAGGTACTACAAGGCAAATTCTGCGGAAGGATTATGTAGACCTATGCTATATGGAACTGAGTATTAGTTAGCTAAAAGTCAAAATCTTGAGTGCATTAAGATGGATATATGGTCACAGTAGAATCTATGAAATAGAAACAAAGACGTACACCACCTAGTGGGCGTAGAACTAATTGAGGACAACTTAAGCGAAGGATGACTTCATGGTTGGGGCATGTCTTGCTTAAATCTAAAGAATCTTAGTTCATGAAATCAATGTCATTCCAGTAAAATAAGCCAGAAGAATGAGATGTATAAATTATAAAAAGGTCTAGTTTCATTTGGCCCCTGTTTGGCCCCATTAAAATTATAAATCATTTTCCCTCTTTTTTATGAACCACATATTCTACAATAAAATAATATTATATGTAAACCCAAAACTTTTTCTTCTATTTTAATCACACATTTAAAAAAAAAAAAAAAACACCATTCCAAAATTTATAATCTCAAATAATGGGGGCCAAATGGAGGCTTGATCTTTCAATAGTTGCAAGTAACACAAGCAACTGATGTAGCTTATTACAAGTTTACTGGGAGTAAGGCTTACAATGTTGTTGATGTACAAGGATAATCCCCAAAGACAATAACAATGACAATGATGATTAGGGATGGAGCCAGTGGGCCAAAAAAGATTTTATACTGGGACTGACACTTAGAAAAAAATACCATTAAAAAAATAATAATTAACCTTAGAAAACTAAATGGGCTTGGGCGAAGCCTGGCCCCTCCCTCCACGCCTAATGATGATGATGAATATAGGATAATAAACTTCTTAACTTCTAGAATTAGTCAATCCAATCCTTATTACAAAGAGCTACAATTAGAAAATGAAGAAAATAGTCAAATACTATTGGTCTTATCAAAGGCTTATCAAAACAAAAGGCAATTCAAGAAACAGGGCCATAAATGGCTAGTGCTAAAAGAAAATATAGCAAGGCATGGTATCATTCTAGTCCCACTTGTTGGTTCTTAATCACATTGGGCTACCATAGCTTGAGTGTCTACACAGATTGAGGACAATGGTAGACAATCAGAGGATGAAAGAGTCATTTACAGAGCACATTATGATGTTGCATGCAGCTTTGGAGGGAAAATTCCTGCTCAATTGCATCAAAAAAAAAAAAAAAAAATAGTGAACCTGTACACTAACTATTCTCTATACAAGTTAACATAAATTTATATTTGTAACTAGATATATCAATAGTAAAACTAGGTAAAATGGTTATGAATGCTCTTATACATTGTTTATGGGATGAAGACTCTGGTTAAAAATGTAATGTGATAATGACAGATTATTGAGAGAAGTTCGATGTCTGTGCAAATTATAGGAAAGGATTTCTAGTATATTCGTTGTACAGCTACCCAAAATTTTACTTCATTCATGTATTAAGGAAAACAGAATACTTGTTAGTAGAGGACTACTTAGGCTCGTAATTTTATTTTTTTTGGCTGCGAAAACCCCATTGACTGGTAACTTTGATTTGCTTAAAATTGTCAAGAATTCTTTTCCAAAGCTACAGGCATCGACACAAGTGCTCCGCAAGTAACCTTGTGTTCAAAATGCACTTTCCACCTACCATTGTCCTCAATGGTTGAAGAAGTTGAAGTAACAGGACAAAAGCCAAGTGCTAAGTTTTGGGACCAAAATAGAATTGACCTTAGTTATAAAGACAAAGGTGCAAATTTACCTACAAAATGTATTATAAATCTAAATCTTTGACCATGGAATATATTATTTAGATTCGCAACCTCCCTAATAATATACCACAAGCCCTGAACTCTAGATTAACAAGCATTCATTAATTTCAACAACACATTCATAACTACTAATTTATTATCCATACATTTCATGGACTCAATACTACTCCTCTTTATAAACCATTTATAAATTTGCCAAACGGAGGCTAAATCAAAAAGGACAGGTGCCTTCAGAGGTTCTTGTCAAAGACGACAGGAATTGTCAAATGTTTTTTGACCAANATAAATTTGCCAAACGGAGGCTAAATCAAAAAGGACAGGTGCCTTCAGAGGTTCTTGTCAAAGACGACAGGAATTGTCAAATGTTTTTTGACCAACCTTGTCTATGAAACACACAAGCCAAACAACAATTCCACTGACGAAGTGGTAATATATTTTCCTATATTGAATAAAAATATGAATACACATATCAACAAGTAAAATGCTAAAAATAAACTATTTTTACCATCTATCTCATCCATATCCATCCAAGAGACAAACTAATTTAATTTTAATTGCAATGGCAGTTGTTACCACCAAGACAAATTATCAATAAGCTAAGAAAATTCACAGCTTACCAAGAAAAAAAAAAAAAATATATATATATATATATATATATATATATAAAGAAATAAAAAAATATA
>CAIGRN010101855.1:0-12825 GCA_903798345.1 Fraxinus anomala
ATGCTCATAATAAACCATATACCATCTAATTTATAATAAAATATTTAACAAAATTAAGATCATGTTTGAGAAGTGTTTATCAACAATTCAATTTATAAATAAATAAAATTAAGTGGCGTATAAGTGGATAGTACTTGTACATCCCACGAAATGTGGAGATAAAAATTGTTTTGAACGTTTATAAATAGTTTAGAAAAGTCTAACTAGCAAATTGATGTGCTCTTATATAACAATAGACTAATAAGATAGAAAATAATAAGCTACAAATCAGTAATCACGTAATAAAATCATAATCAGGTAGAAAAAACTTAGAACTCTCATAAATCATCACTGCTATTAGGATCTTTTAGGCAACTGTCAACATATTTGATTTGCTTATTATTCTCCTCATCACTATTAGTTTCTTTATCATTTTTTGTCATCATCCTCCACTTAAAACGATGCTTTTTCCTTCACTTAACCTTATGTGAAACGAGGAGAATAGACATTAATAAAACCTGTAAAACATTATAGGTTATACATAAATAGCCCAAAATCATAAAAGCAAATAATAAATTGTGCAAAATAGGCTAGACAAATGAGCGAACGCGTAAAATGCCATGAGGCTTAGGCTTGAGGTGTAAGCCTCACAAATGGCATATAAAGCGTAAGCTTTGAGGCAGTTAATTAAAGCTTCATGTGAGGCGGGAGTCGAAGCTAAGCCTCAAAAGATGTATGAACATTGCTTTTTATTTAAACTAGACACCCTTCAGGCTCCTTGTAGCATATTTTATCAATTTTGGCAGAAGGTGTAGTACTAGATATTACAATGAGGGTTTAAATCATTATTGATTATAATGGTTCATTTTTGGTAAGTTGAATTCATTGATCTGTGATCAAACCATATATTATGAAGAATTCGCTACGAGAAGCTTGAAGTGAAATTTATTCAACTTGATGCACAAAGGCAATTGTAAAAATTGCAACGAGTCATGGAAAAGAACTGTTAATTTTATTCAAGCTTAAAGATAAGACTGATTTTTTTTTTTTTTTACAAGAAACAGAAGTCCTCCCTGAATTTTCTAATATTGTTGGATATGCTAGTTCATGCTAATAAATTAATACTCCATGGATACACACTTGAAAGATCAACTAAAGGCCTCTCTCAACCTACAGATATAACACCTTACTAAAACACGTATCACGTTGTAAAATTAATTGGAATAGATCAAGATCTAGAAATATTCTTGGGATGGAAAATAATTTTGTCTTAGAACCTCTTTTCTGAATCTAAACTGAATCGTCAATGTAGGCAAACAAATGCTCCATTTGTTTATCAAAAGCCACAAATTTGTCATTCACTAATTTTCTTCATTCATGTTTTGTTTTCCAGAAATTGGACATGCACTTACTGCAACGTTGTGCAGGTACGATCTTCTTATGCTTTTATCATCTTTATT
The DNA here is from genome assembly GCA_903798345.1 of Fraxinus anomala. Lineage (NCBI taxonomy): Eukaryota > Viridiplantae > Streptophyta > Magnoliopsida > Lamiales > Oleaceae > Fraxinus > Fraxinus anomala. Next base: position 1,440 of record CAIGRN010101855.1, read on the forward strand.
TTACATTTGGTGAAGCTACATGAAATTATCTATGAAATCTAATAATTGTTATCATATTTGTCTTTTTTGAGTCCATATTGATTCACGAGCAACAGTTTTTTTCCCAAATCCTTCTTGGACTAGTATTTTGAAATTATATTTTGTTTCACGAGCAACAATTTGTTCTTTTTTTCCAAATCCTTCTTGGACTAGTATTTTGAAATTATGTTTTGTTTAGTGTCTTTATATTCTTAATTTACTATTTCTTTTTGGTAGCTAGTGTAGAAATTTTTGGCCATTCAGTTTATGAGCATTGATCTAAAGACATAAATAGACCCTTTGACTGTTAACTCACTCCGCTCACAGTTGATCATATTGCCTGACCTGCAGAAGAAAGAATAATGAATGAGAGAGAAGCACACCAATAAACATTTACCATGCTCTGATATCGCGATGAGAATTGAATTACTTCTCATTGATTTCCTCATATGGTCAAAATTCATATTTATAGCTACTTTTAGTAACACATTAGAAAATATTCAACAGCTATGCAGCGAAATCCTTCTAGTTGTAAACTAAAATTGAAAAATGAACATCAACATATCTATTTCCAAGATTTCACGTTATCTAGAATCTTGATTTTAATTGGAAAGTAGTCTAGCTGTTTTCCAAGCAGATAGCACTCAAAATTGCTAAATATTGTACTTAAAACGTATATATTGTACTTATTAGAGTGAAAATAGATAAAAATAAATAGCAAAACCACAGGAAAGGGAATGAATATCCAAATCCTTCATATCATTCCCCTGTTGCCTGTTGCCATTATGCCACCTTTCCCAACCACAATTATTGCAACACATTTCCGTAACCATCAATGCTGCTCCCCCTTCCAGGGAAAAAAATTAGCTCCATCTGCTCCCCGCTATCCCACTCATAAAAATAACATGTAAAATTCATGGTAAATCGTTAGAAACCCCATCATATACTCCATCTGGTTCTGCATTTTTCTCTGACTATATGGTTGCCAGATTGTATATATAATTTGTACATGCAATATGCATTATTATGGCTGTAATTATGTGTTATTATGGTTTTGTGTATTTTAAGTGTGTGAAATATGTAATGCTTTAAATTTCTGGTTCTTGTGTTTATATATATGGCAAGGTGGCGGTGGCAATGACTGACTTTTGTAGTGAGGGAAGGCAGGTTAGATGGCATTGGAAATACACAGGGGGCTAGGAGAGGGGATGCTGGCAGGGCATGGAGAGTGATAATACTTGGTGGGGGAGATGTTGCCAGGTTGGAGGGGATATTTTTTCGGGTCGGCCATATTTCACCTTGTTGAGAAAATCAAAGAAACAATATGAGGGGTTAAAATGAGGCCTTTTGGCTTCAATATATTATTGTGCTAGATGGCAACCTCACCTTGAGATGTAAGACTTGACTTATTGATCCTCAACTTAGGATGCGTTTGAGCCACATTATTTTGGAATAGTAGATTGATGGAGAATGTGTGGTTGAAAAAGAAGGAAAAGTTATTGATGTGATAGTAAATATTATTTTATTGAAAAATGTGTGGTTGAAAACTTGAGATGTAAGACTTGACTTATTGATCCTCAACTTAGGATGCGTTTGAGCCACATTATTTTGGAATAGTAGATTGATGGAGAATGTGTGGTTGAAAAAGAAGGAAAAGTTATTGATGTGATAGTAAATATTATTTTATTGAAAAATGTGTGGTTGAAAATGAATAGAAGAATGAGAATGAAAATTTTAATGTGGCTCAAACATGGGCTTAGTATACTTTGCATGATAGTGCTTGAGTTTGGTAATGTATCTAATGAGCAGAAAAAGAAGAAAAGCGTAATTTGGCAGTCCAAATTGATCATGGCTTAGGCATTGAGCCTGTGCTTGTAGTGACTTTTGAAAGGACAAAAAGGAGAGAGAAACTGTGAACTATGCGTGCAACTGCTTGCTCTCAAATCACTACACCCTTAGGAAGCAAAGGAGATTAGGCTGAGATTTTTATTGTTGATTAAAAAATGTACACTTAAAAAAAGATGTTTCCTGGTAACCTGCATTGGCAATGATGGACAAACCAACCCTCAATTGTTAGAGCTGTAGACGAGATACGTTAAACTTCTTTTTCTTCCTTTCTGCTCTTATTTTTTGTTTGACAAATTGGTTCTTTTATAGACTTGTTGTTCTAAGCATTCTTTATATTTACTCAATTACGTTCCGAAGTATATAGTTTCTGATCCCAGCTTGCATGCATCACTTTTGTAGCCCCCACGAGCAAAGCATTGTCATGATTGTGACAAATGCGTTCTTCAATTTGATCATCATTGCGTTTGGCTAGGGACATGCGTAGGACAGGGAAACCATTGCCGGTTTTGGTGAGTACACGTTCTGTTTCTTATCTAATTAATGATTTTTCTGTAGAGTATGTTTTATGCTATCACATGTTCCTCGGACCTTTGCATGCTTTGATACTATGTTGAATCCACTCTTCTAAAAACTTAAGCTGTTGAAGAAAGGACACATATATTTTGAATTGAATGGCCTCGGTTTAACTGTCATTGCGACATGTCCACCCAATTCCTGGAAACTCCATGAATTGCTTGCTAATGCCTAAGAGTGGCAAACCCCTGAATTTTTCTTGGATTCCAACTTATTTTGATTCTTTAGTTAATTATTATACTGTCCTGGCTATCCGATGTTCCTTTCCTTCTTTAAGGAATATAACACGCATATTGACGGATCGTGAATCACATTATGCGCATACACACAGGCTCTGAAAGATAAACACTCGTCACTTTTGTAGGTGCATATATTGAGTTCTACATCTCATACAGATATACAAACATAACCAGGTACATACTACTAGAGAAAATGCACAAGAGTGTAGGACATGATGATAATAGCAGTAATATGTAAATGCATCTATGTAAGCACACAGAGAATCATGCTAATCGAGCATACACAAACAAACTGGGTAAAGTAAATCGCACAAACATATCATTATCAGAAATGCGGGTACGCCTCCATTTTGGTCTTTCGTTCAATGAGAAATTTCTAGAAGTAATTGGTTTGCTTAAATTGATAAATATTTTAAAAAGAGATAGATGTGGGTTTTAAGGGGGGTTTCGACACTACAGGATTTCATTTATGTTGTGGTGGTAGATGCTGCAATTTTAGAAATATAGATATATAAGATTCTTTCTAACTGTATGACACTATGTGGGTAGTTGATCCGTGGATAGAGAGCAGAAGCAAGTTAGTAAAGTAGCAATTTTTTGTCTCTTTTACATCAGGTTGAAAGCATATGTACAACTACATAAATACACAGTTTTATCTTTTATTCACTAAAAATTATGCTAGCTTCGTGGTTGTCATAAAATATTTGGAACTGATTGTATGCACCAGAGATGTAAGTAGCTAGGTGATATTTCTTTAGAGGATAATGATCGACTGATCAATTCTTTTTCTTTTTTGAATTCCAAGTCTTCGTTGGTCACAAATTTGTTACATTCAAACAGGTGGTGTCATGCAATTCATAAAAAAAATTAGCAATCAAAGTAGTAATGGGATTTAGGTCTAAAAGAATTGTTGGTTAAGAAAAAGAATAAAACCCTGACAAAATCCATGCATCAATTGGGCACATATGCTGCATTCCTTGAAAGTGCAAATCAACATAGGTTATTAGGTGACTTGGGTTTGCTCCAACATTTGAGCCCAAATGATTGGAATTCTTTCACTTGATAACATAAGTTGGACAGACTCAGCCTTTTGTCGTCTCTTTTAGTATCAATCGACCATCAATTATGTTCTACTTGATGATTCTATGCCCTGTTTGGGCTCCATTTCTTAAAAAGTCATTTTTCAAAACTCATTTTCAGCCATACGTTCTCCCGTAAAATAATTTTACACGTAAATCAAGAACTTTTCTTATTTTATAATCACGCATTCTCCAAAAAAATTACTATTCCAAAACACATTTTCCCCCAAAAACGGGGCTCAAACAGGGGCTATGTATGCTGTCATGGTGATGTTATATCTAGAGCTGCGGTTTTCGCTATCTTTTGGATAGTTTGGACAAAAAGGAATTGTAGAATTTTTGAAGAAAAAGAACGACTGCTAGGTGATTTAATGGGAGAGGACTAAGTTTTTAGCTTATTAACGGGCTTAAATGAGTTTTAAGGACTTCCCTTTATCTTTATTGGTGTTTGGTTGGAAGAATTTGCTGTATTCCTGATTCTGTTTGCTTATATTTTAAGATGACTCTTTGATCTCTTGATGTGTGTATTTTTATATCACAATTAAAACTTTTCACTGACTAAAAAAGAAGGGTAACGTGGAAGTACTATCTCTTTATATGTTATTTCGCTGTGGTCTATCATTTATGGGAAATCTTATACTTTGTTGGATCTAACATATCATTCATATTCTTCTTCTATAAAGACACTTGTTTAGAAGGTTTCAAATCTCTATAAATTGCATCACACTCGGAACTTTTTAGTTTATACAATAAATTTAGTTTTATTTATACGTTTCTCATATTAGTATAGTTTGATGTAATTGGAATGCATATTCTTAACACTGCTCTAGTTTATTTACCCTTTTTTTTTTTTGGGATATACCAGGTGGTACATTCTTGAAGAAACAGCCTTGTGCCTTTGGACTTGCATCTTGTACATTGTTTACCTTAAGTATAATATATCAAAAACATGGTATGCATCTACTCATATCTTAAAGAGGTTTCTACTTATTATTTGCTTATGATGCTTATATTCTGATGATTGAGTTCTACATATATCGTATTGAAACCTGGGATTTTTTCTTTTTTTTATTTTTCAGGTGGGTTGATGTAATCATAATCTTGCTGTTGGGTACCTTGTCAATTTGTTTGATCTTTCTACTACTGCTGCTCCTTTTTCATAGGTAAGTAATTTGAAGCACTTACATGCATCGACTTCTTATTTAACAATATTTCATTCTGGTAAGTTTACACAATGAAATTATCTTCACTGAAACCCAGGACATGTTATTTAAAAAATACCTATTTACTACTGCTCATCCTTTTTCGTAGGCTAGTATTTTTAGTATTTCAACTGCATTGCATAAACTTTTTATTCAGCACTACATTTCTGGTCAATTTATACTATGAATACACTCGCTAAGCCCTTGTTGGTTTGAATAAAAATAAGCCCCTGTTTGGGCTCCATTAAAAATGTATTTTGGAATAGTAATGTTTTGGAGAATGTTTGGTTAAAAATAAGGAAAAGTTTTGAGTTTATGTGTAATATTATTTTATTAGAGAATGTATGATTGAAAAGACGAGAGATAAAAATGCATTTTTTTAAGAATGGAGCCAAAACAGGGGCTTAAATTTTTACTATATTTGATAAAAAAAAATAGGCGAAATGTGTGGTTGAAAAGTTAATAAAAGTTGTGGGTCCCATAAAATATGCGTTTAAAATGAGTTTTAAGAAATAAGGGCCAAACAGGGACTGAATATCATGCGGGTGTCCATTTACTACTGTATTTTGTTGTCCAGGACTGTGTTCAATGTAGTCATGTCAACGAGCAAAACCACGAGCTCAAACTCGAAGCTCGGGCTCAACTCGAGCAAAAAAGGTTCTAGCTTTTTTGGGCCTGAGCCGAGTAAAAGTTCGGCCAAAAAATTGAGGCTCGACTCGAGCCTTAGCGTGCCGAGCCGAGCCGGCTCGGGGTTTTTTTTTTCTTTTTTCTTTTTTTTTTCCGTGCAGGCAGTTATCCTTTTTTTTTTTTTTTTCTGTTGTTTTTTTTTTTTTACTTAATATATATATGCATCTTTCTCTTCTTTGTATGGGCTAGGTGCTTTTCTGTTCTTGTCTAATTCTTTCTTTGTAATCTTTGAGGCGTTCTCTTTGTANTTTTTTTTTTAACGGGCTCGGCTCGTACGATCCGAAAACGGCCCGTGTGGCTCGTCGAGGTTTGGCCGGCCTGGGCTCGAGCCTTTGCCCCAAAAAGGGGCTGGCGGTTCCGAGCCTCGAGCAGGCTTGGCTCACAGGCAACTCGAACCAACAAGTCATTTTGCCATCCCTTGTTCAATGAGGTGGAATGGTGTACTTGTATTTTTTACATAAATGTTCGCCCCTTAAATGTGAAATTTCTTGTGAAACAGCTACCTAATTGTGACTAATCAAACCACCTATGAACTTGTAAGAAGGCGACGCGTTCCATATTTAAGGTTAGTTACTTTGTTTTTTGCTTCCCTATCTCCTTTCATTGCTTTAACATTTCGGCTTTCTTTACAATGCAAATTGCCTAAGAATTCATTCGACAGAAACCATACAGGTAGAAATAATCACGATACTGATTGGAACTCTTATATTAAGGTTTTATTGTAAGCAAAACGAAAGATGATTTCAGATTTGAGCTACGCAGTAGAGCCTTAACATGATGAACCTAAAACAAATTGGTCAAAATGGCTCGAGAGCTTCAAATGAGGATTTCAGATTTTTGCTACCATAATTTTGTTGGCTACTTACCTAATTTCAGTTGAAATTTGTATCAATTTGCAGGGGAGTTCCTCAGAGAGTTTATCCATTCAGCAAGGGACTGTGCAGAAATTTGTACGTCTTCTGTTGTGCCCGAAACAGCATTCTGCAGATGGAACCAATGCCGTCTGCTCAAGAACTCGAAGATAAGTCGAGACCCTATACATGCTTGGACGTTTTATCTTGTCGTTGCTTCTGTTGAGTCGAGCTGTGTAATTTTCCTTAAAACTGATCATAAACCTTTCATAGATCTTCATGTCTCAATTCATACACACGTCAATAGACATGCCATTTGGAAAGAAAGTGTTACCATTCAAGTATTTCGAGTTGAGGACATGTTGGCACAAATGACAAAAACGTGATGTTTGATTCCATATACATTTTTGTGAAATTATTGAGATCAACCTAGATGATTACCAACTTTTAAGGTAATTTCAAAGATAGATTAAACCTCCAACAAATCTTGAAATTACAACAAATTGTTAAATGAACTCAAAAATTCATGAAATTGTACATATATTATTTTTCTAAAAAAATATTTGTTTTAGTCAAATTGATCCTCATGCAAGTTCGATCTTTGGCCAAATTCTTCTATCTACAATTGTCTTAGGCTGAACTCAAGAAATTCAATTTTAACGATCACAACGTTGTTAAAAGTAGCTTTCCTTTCTTGCTGTCAATGCTTTCCTTTATCTCATCTTTCGGTGGATCATGGATGGATTGGCAATAAGATTGAAAGGGTTTTTTTTTTTTTTTTTTAAACGACTTTCAGATACATAAAAATCAAGAAGCAAGCAAATTATAGAAAAAGTATGCTCAACACATGCATGTACCACAAAGATAATCGGGCTGCTGAAAACAAAAATCAATTAGAATTCGAGGAACGAAAACCCAATACAGGATGGAGTGCTTCATTCAAAAGTCTTCTTCGTAAGGTACCATGGCCCAATCTTTGACATTGATGTGATTGAGATTTGTCTATGAAACTATTCGATTCATATTCGGTGTGGACGTTAGAATATTAGGAGGATATTTCTCTATCTTTTCATAAGTCTAAAGAGAGAACAAATTTTATATTTTAGAAGTTAGGAAAAAAAATAAAAATAAATTAAAAAAACTTGTTTCTACTTTCTCACCCCTCTTGGGCCCTTCAAAAAATTGCACCGGATGTTCGATTGGATTAAGAACACTATTACAATTGTGATGTGTATGATTACGATTTGCGAGTAGGACATTTGTATGAAAAGATAATAAATTATAGGCAAACCATTACACTTGTAATGCGTTTGATTGATAGCATAATATTTATATGGAAAGAAAATAAATTTGAGGCAATTCAATTGTCTAGAACTTATTTGTATGAAAATTATTAATTAAATGTGTTTGATTGATTTAGTTTTCAACCTAAAAAATATTATACTTGTCTATTTTTTATTGTTTGGTAGATGAGAGAGAGAAATAGAGAATGCATTACCTGAAAAATAAAAATCACATCATTCTAAAGAAAACATTTTCCTTGTTTCATTGTTTTCAAGGAAAATATGATCATGTGACCAAAAATGGAAAAATATTTTTCATGAAAAAAATTGTCAATCAAACCACACATAGAAAATTAGGTGGAAAAAAACTCATTTTCTATGAAAAATATTAGCATCAAACATACCCTTATAATCAAGTTCGATATTGGTCACTAAATTTTTTATGGAAAATTCTATTTGTACATAATTTTTTACCTAATGGGTATCATAATGGTCAAATGACGGAGCCCCTATTGGCGGCATTCATTCGGTAAAAAATTAGGTATTTGTATTATAACCCATTTTTTATTCTTTTTCAAAATAATTATCTATGCTTTGTTGTCATCCGATATTTCAAGTAAAATTTATTAGTCCAAGTTCGGTCCGAGTTTTTTTAAAAATTGAAATCATTTATTAAATTTCAAGTATATTGTAAATAGAATCATTTGATTAATGTAATTAGTGGGGCCAAACTAGAGAAGTTCCGATTCTGGTTCGATTTTACAATTGAATTTAAAAAAATATATATAGAAAAAAAGGCAAAATCACCCTAAACGTAATAATCAAGTAGATATTTAGCCCAAATCATAAACTAGTCAAATTTTATATTTTTAACAGTGCATCTTATTGGAATCATTATTTTTATTTACTTTTTTTTACCATATATTTTATGAGATCCACCAATATATAATCTCCAAACTGTTAAATGGGGACATGGATGTCAACGAATCGAGCCGAGCCGGCTCGCGAGCCAAAACTCAAGGCCAGCTGAAAATGACTTGAACTTTTTTGGCTCAAGCCAAAGCTCGATCGGAAAATTGAAGCTTGTTTTGGGCTTTCGGCTCGGGCCTATCCGAGTCGAGCAGACTCTTTTTTTTTTTTTTTTTTTTTTTTTTTCCCTTCTGCCGTTTCTTTTGTTTGTTACTTGAACTTTTAGCTTTTATTTTATTTTCACTGTTTGTTTAATCATCCTCAATTCCTCATTCTAAATTCAACCTTTAGTAAATTCTCTAGCTTACTTTTACGGTTTTTGCTCTTGACAGTAATATTGACATGTGTGGTTCTATATTTAATTTTTTTTTCTTGTTTTCAATTTGGTATGAAAGTATAAAAGTGGTTAAATTTTCCAATTGTTACATCTATATTACATTCTTGTATTGGATTAATTTTGAGTTTTGTTTGATATGATTATTNCTGGCAATTGTAATTACCATTTTTTTTTTCAAATAACACGGGTCGGCTCATCACGGGCTGGCTCAACAAGCCACGCGGTCCAATTCGAGCTTGGGTTGATGCTCCAAAAATGAGGCTTAACTCGATTTTTCCAAGCTCACGCTTGCTCGAGTTGCATCATGGGCCGTCCAAGCTGACAAATCAAATTGACAACCCTAAATGGGAGATTGAATGTACATAGTAACTTGACATTTTTGGAATTTCTAAAAATACGTAGAAATTTCCTCAAGGATACTTTGAATTAACAGAATTATAATTACAACAAAATACTTACTTTCTCCGAGTAATGATCTCTATTGGAGTCCATCTTCCCGCTAATTATTACTTAGATATATATAAAATCAATCATGCTACATGGTCAAGGTTATGACAAAAAAGCATTTCCAGATTACGCTTCGCAATTTTTCATTAAAGAATGGGAAAAAAATCATAAAAACACTCAATTATGGATTGCGACATCAGTCCGTTTTTTCCCTTGTTTGTTCAGCATTATTGATATAACATTATTTATTTTTTCCTTACAGATTTTACTAGAGCCAAAACAGAGAGAAAATCTAATCAATGCTTCAATTTTCTCTGATCCTCACGTTAATGATTAGGGCAGGGCTGAGTGGAAAAAACATTTCAAAAAATTGGGGGCTGTCAAAAAATAGAAAAAGGGTTAATCGGTTCCAATTCGAGCAATCGATTCTGAATCCAAAAATTGAGAATCGATGGCAGAATCATATTTTTTTATGGAACTACATCAGAATCGACAATTTAAATTCGATTCCATTTAAATTGTCCATCTCTACGTTAACAAAATACTCAATACTAAACCAACTTGAAAGTCTTCCACATGATATTTCATTACAATATTTAACTGAGAAAAATATAAATTAAAAAATCGCAAAATTCAATAACCATTTAAAAAAAATTAATGTATTGAAGTAGGGGTAGGGCCTAGGATGCTAGAGTGGGCACAAATCACCTGTTAAACTCAAGAATTACATTGATGGATTTACAGCAATAAGGAACGTTGTAGAGAGAGAGAATCAACAAAGGGTTTTTTCGGAGCTATTTGCCCTTGTTTGAACCCATTCTCATTCTCATTTTTTTTCTCTTTCTTCATTTCAACCACACATTCTCTAAATAAAATAATATTACACACAAATCTAAACTTTTCATTACTTTTCCACCACACATTTTTCCATCAATCACTATTCCAAAAATTATATTCCTTTTAAAATGGGTTTCAAACACAACCTAAAAAAGTAACTATCCAATCATCGTCATCACCTTCCCCTCTCTTCTCTATCATCATTTTTCATCAATCAAGAAATAGAGGGAGAAAGACAGGAAAAAAGTGAATAGAAATCCACAAAAGAGCAGTGTTTATTTGTGCATGTTATAGTATAGATATAGGTACATATTTTTGTATTTATATGTATAAGAGGGTGATTTCATGGATCTATAGATCTAACTATTTTGACAACACACGGGTTGCTACGTTTATTTCAGATCTCAGTCCTTGTCATTTGGTCTGATTCAGTAAGTGACCAGATACTAGCACAACAAGGCCTAAACGTATTGTGAGTATCTCCTTCAATTTCTACTGGAAAGTCGAATGGGCCGTTTTATCTTTTTGTGGGTTTTTTATTTTTTTAGTGTGTATTCTTTGTGTTGCAGAAGAAAGGCTTGTTGTACTGTAGATTCTAATGGGCGGATTCCACTCTCCCCCTTTGACACTTTTTTCTGTTGTTCCTGTTGTCTACAAATGTTAAAATTTTGGGACATGGGTCGTACTTACTTTTCTTCTTTATGTAAAACTAAGGATAGGTTTTGAACTTCAGACCTGTTTTCTAATTACTGGTGCGAACTCTGCTATAAAGCAATCATTTTTAGTTGTTTCTATGAGCCTGTGATATGTGTTGTGTTGTGCTTAATTTAACTTTTTATAGTTATCTTTTTTATTTGTAGGAAAGACTGGTGATTGGGGACTCGGAGGGTTTTTGCAAGAGTGCTGTTTGCATCCATTTTGGATGTTGAGGAATAGGTGGTACATAGGGGTGAAATGAGGGATGTTATCAAGATTGATAAATTTTCTGCAGAAATGCTGGTGGCGTTCATCGGACC
>CAIGRN010101887.1:0-58008 GCA_903798345.1 Fraxinus anomala
TTCAAAAATAAATCGTAGCATTAACAGACCAAAAGTTATACAGTGATGAATAGATAGAATATGTGATATAATAAAATAATGCTCGGTGACTAAGATAAATCATTCAAAAGTAGCGAATTGGGTCGGTTCGGTTCGTAATCGATTTGAGACATCAAACCATGAACCGACCCGACCCGACCCGAGTCGAGTTTGAAAAATAAAAATCAAACCAACTCGAAACATACGACCAAACCGATCCGAATCGATTCGGTTTAATCGGTTTGGTCGGTTTTTCGATTTTTTTGCTCAGGCCTAGTTTGGCCTTTCTTTTTGCCTTTTCGTTGAAATTTGAATTGAATGCACTTGCTTTGGTATTAAGGGCACAGGTCGAGCTAATACGTTGAAAAAAAAAAAAAAATCACACATAAAATTTTTTTTACAAGAAATTTCTTTTTTCTTTTACACTAAAAAAAACGAACAGGCCGGTCCCGCCCTCTGCCCAAATCCGTCATTGATCGTGAGGTTCAATATTCTTTCCATATCTTAGAAATTTTCGAATGAATGATTTCTCAATAATTTTAACCATTTGAGACTCGATTCGTAGTGTCAAGATAATAGTCACGGTCATTGTTTAAATGGATTTCAACTCAAACCTCACTTGAATTGGATCTTTCAGTCCATTAACATTATAGTAGTGTTACGTGACTAAATAAACCTTTTTTTTTTCTTAGTATAAACTGTAGGTTTAGAAGGTTGGAGATATGAGTGTAATAAATAACAGGATTGGGAACATAGATGCTGCACTTATAAAATATTAAGGACCCTTGGTGAAATTTCTCCAAAATATGAAGTACCTTTTATTTTTTAATAAACAAACTTTTATCAATTATTTTTTATTCCAAAAACGTATTATGAAAAATCTTTAATTTGTTCGAGTAGAGGTGTAAAACCGATTTGTTCAACCCGACTTGTTTTTAAGGCATGCTTCTCCTCACAAGTAAATTTTAACAAATCTTTAGAGGTTAGCACCACATGATCCAACTTTAAAAATTGGCTTAGGTGTGTCGAGCATTTAGCTCCTGTTTGGATTAAAATTAACTTTTTTAAATAAATTTTAATAAAAATTGATGAAATATATAATTAAAAAAAAAGTGGATCGAGCCTTTAGTTCTTATTTGGATTAAAATTATATTTTTAGTAAACTTTAATAAAAGTTAATAAAATATATAATTAAAAATTTGATAAAAATTATTGCTTATATGAAACATATGATTAAGAAATAAATTTAAAAAAAAAATTCTAAAAAACGGAGCCAAAGTATCGTTTATGTCCAAGTATGAACTAACCAATCCATTAGTCCATTATTACGCACATGTCCTCGAGTTTAGGCTCTATCCATTAGTATGTGGCTCAACAATATTTTATTGTAAGAATATATTTTAGAATAATAAATTGTCAAGTTTAGGCTCTATCCATTAACATGCGACTCAACAACATTCTATTGTAACAATGTATTTTAAAATAGTAGATTGTCGAGTTTAGGCTACATTCATTAGCGTGCGGTTCAACAATATTTTATTGTAAGAATGTATTTTATAATAGTAAATTGACGACGTTAAAAAATAAGAAAGAAATTTTGAATTTACATGCAACATTATTTTTTCGAAAAAAGCGTGATAAAAAAATGTGTATTGGAAACAAAGGTTGAACCATGGGCGCATATACGCAGAGAGGATTGAGCGAGAGAGAAGAATGGAAGCTTTACTCTGCAGAAAACTCGGTGACCCAACTATACCAGTATACGATTCGGATAATTCGCCATTAACTCTCTCAAAGGCTCACCCGATTCCACAACTCAACTCACCTACAGCAGTGAGAGTCCGAGTCAAAGCCACCAGCTTGAATTTCGCCAATTACCTTCAAATCCTCGGGAAGTACCAGGAAAAGCCACCCTTACCATTCATACCTGGATCCGATTACTCGGGCACCGTCGAGTCGGTGGGATCCAATGTCACAAAGTTCAAAATCGGCGACACCGTTTGCTCTTTTGCTGGCCTCGGATCATTCGCCCAATTCATTGTCGCCGATGAAACTGAATTGTATGCATCTCCACTTACTTTACTTGATTTTCTTTCTTGTACTTGCTTGCACGGAAATGGGAACGACATTTGAATATGTTATTCTTCAAAATAGTAGTACACAACGTACTGTGAAGAGAATAGATTTCAATAATTATGTTAAAAGAAATTATCTATAAATAATTCAATCTCTATTCTCTAATTACTCGTGTAGATGTTTAGTTTAGTTTTTCATTGCGGAAAGTTGATTTGGTGAGAAAGGAATAACATTCTACTCAGTACTAATTTGATAATGAGCTTAATTTGAAATCTATTGGTGGATTGTAGAATTCGAGTACCAGATGGATGTGATATGGTTGCTGTTGGTGCACTTCCAGTCGCATATGGAACATCACATGTGGCTCTCCTCCATAGAGCACAATAGCGCGCCGGTCAGGTCGAACAAACTTCCTGTTCTTCTGTCCATGAAGGACCATGATAGTATTGTATGTTATCTATGTATATGTGGTTATGTTGCAATTGTATGAAATTGTAGGTACTGCTGGTTCTTGGTGCTGCTGGCGGTGTTGGAGTTTCTGCTGTACAAATCGGAAAGATCTGTGGCGCCATTGTTGTCGCTGTTGCAAGGTACCAATTTACCGAATTTGCACATTGCAAGTGTATGAATAGCAAACCTTGTATCAAGAAGATGAATTTGTTTTACCTCTCAAAGCTTGTAGCAGCATAACTTAGGTTTGGCTGTCTGATAGGGGAGAGGAAAAGGTGAAATATCTGTATTCCCTGGGTGTTGATCATGTAGTCGACTCGAGCACAGGAAACATCATTGACAGTATCAAGGGATTTCTGAAGGCAAGAAAGCTTAAAGGAGTTGATATTTTATATGATCCAGTTGGAGGCAAGTTGACAAAAGAATCCATGAAGCTGTTGAAATGGGGAGCACATATTTTAATTATAGGTTTTGCAAGTGGGGAAATACCTATTATCCCAGCAAATATTGCTCTTGTGAAGGTATACCTCTAACTGTTTGCATTTTATGGTACCCAGGATTCTAGATTTGTTTTTACCGAAGAATATAACATTATATACTTAAGTGATTTTATACCGCCTTTGTAACGACCTGGTCACCCGATCTCTATTCCCAAATTATTATATCAAACATATTGTTCGCTTTGGAATGACATGTGTCCTCTTACCCTTTACGAATTTTTGTTACGTTCCTCGAGATTTGAACCCAAAATATCTTACTTGTCTAATTGGTACCAAAATTGAATTTAAGTCTATCAGCTGTTTTGAGTTCAAATTTTGGAGCGCAACAGAAATCCGTAAAATGTAAGATGATAGATGTCATTTCAAAACCGACAATATTTTTGATAACACAGAGCTTGATTCATTACAATCTACATCTGCTATGATTTTTCGTTATCTTCGCTTTGGTGCTTGTTAGATAAAGAATTATAGTGTAGGGTGTCGATCTTTGGAAATGGCATTGTTGCTTGCCTATGTTTAGCGTTGGTATGGTTTTTATCACCTTCTGGCCTACACTTTATGTTCAATCTAAGTGCACATTTTATTTTGCAGAACTGGACAATTCATGGACTCTTCTGGTGAAGCTATAAAATACATAGCCCAGCTGTACTTGAAGATTCTTTGAAGGAGCTCGTATCCTGGCTGGCAAGGGGTTTAATTACCATAAACACTTCCCATACTTTCAGCCTCTCAGAGGTAAGTGGCAACCCTATTCTCTTTTGCCTGACTAAAGTTCCTTGCCTATGTAAAAGGAATTCGAATTTTCTGTGCGCGCTATGCTACATGAGTGCTTGATAAATATGTTATGATTAAGATAAAGATAAAGGAAATAGAAAACCAGGCAATATTTGTATCGGAAATCCTAAATTCTCGTTCCAGCATTTCATTTTTATCGAACCTTGGAAAAGTATGTTAATATTACATTATTTTGGTTGATGCTTGATTTTAATCTCCCCCTCCGTCCTACTTGCTTGGATTAATAGATGTTTAAATCTAATGTGTGCTGATCTATACTGTTTGTGGTGACAGGCGAATCTTGCTTTTGCTGCCTTGAAGGATAGGAAAGCAATCGGGAAGGTGATGATTGCTTTCGAAGATCACAAAGCTGAAAGATCTAAGCTTTAATTGGCAAACAATCTGACATGGAATAGAGACTTTTCCCAAATATTCAACAATTCTAAGTATCCA
Source organism: Fraxinus anomala (assembly GCA_903798345.1). Classification (NCBI taxonomy): domain Eukaryota; kingdom Viridiplantae; phylum Streptophyta; class Magnoliopsida; order Lamiales; family Oleaceae; genus Fraxinus; species Fraxinus anomala. The sequence goes on from CAIGRN010101887.1 coordinate 4,272, forward strand.
AAGGTCTATTGTTAACAAGTCTAAAGGATCTTGTTCCAATTTAATAGCGGGATGATTTCTATTCAAATTGCTGGATAGGTTTAATCATCTAGTCATAAAAGAAATTCAATAAGAACTAACTCTTCTATTCGACTTCAGATGTTTCCATGTTACCCCAAGTAAGGTTCACACTTCACATGACACAGTCGAAAATGCTGAGTACGCCTCTTGTTGTGAATCAAACAAGAATTTTGAATGTCACGGCTTGAATTGCCTTTTTAAATTACTTTTATAGCATATACACATGTGCATTGAGTGAATTTACTTGTATAGAATATATGTGCCATGAGGTAAAATTTAGGCGATAAACATCTTTAAAAATATTGAATATTCAAATAACCTGTTAAAAGAACAACACCTCGTGTATTATATTTTTTCTAAGCTTAAAAAGAAAGAGAGCAGACCAAACGAGAACTGAGTTAGTCCTGGTTCAATTCAATTCCATCCCTATTTATGGAACCTTTTGATTCTGTTTAGAATCCATACTCAGATTGATTCTCGATGAAATTGGACTATGCGCATCCCCATCGTGAAGTAAGTAACGACGACGAAAGAATCTAGCTAATCAGTTTGAACTACCATTTTCTCCATCTTAGCTTGTCTGGCATATAAAGGCTCCTTAGTTAACGAGCTGCCCCCACCCCCCAAACCAACCAACCAACACACCGAAAAATAAATAAATAAATAACATTTATATAATTATAAGATGGTAAATTTTCAGTTAAAAGAATCCTCATTACAAGAACACAAAATGGTACTTCCACAGAGTGTAGTTAACTAGGAAGATAAATGTTGGCGCATTGCCAGGGAGGATGCATGAGCAAAGTGTTTTTGACTAAGAAGTACATAAGGATATCCTATAATTGATAGAAAATGAGCAGGCTTGGAAAATGAAAGTATTTCATACCAAACTTTATTGTTCTCATCCAGTGTAATTGAGAAGCGTTCTTCCCCGGCCTGCAGATAACAAAATCATGGCATGGTTATACGGTTGTGAGCAAATGAAAATAATAAGCTCCAAATGCCAAAGATAAAAACAAACTAAATCATTTGGAGGGTCTAAACAGGAAGATTAATTCAAACACGGTGATGTAATGTTCCCTTCATGCTTATTGAAAAATTCATCAAACAAATTAAATCACAGCCGGGATGTGAACATGCCAGCTGCTATAAACTTGGCAAAAGGAATCTGACACAATGGACCAATCAAACAACAGCAAACTAACCCGTGTTCCAAAAAATCTGGCGGGAGCTATATTTATCTTTTTCCACCACTTTGTTCAATACATTGCTAGATCTACTGGAATATCCACATCAATAAAATCCTTAGCAACCACAACTTTGGTACACCCCTCGCTATTCTAACATGTTCTACTGAGATAGTCATTCTTCTCACAATGGACAAATCGATCAAGGATATTAAATAACATCACAATTCACAGTTTCTCAAAAGAATTTTACATTCTCTTGGTATGTTCTTCATGTGAAAAGGATCAAAAAAATCCACAACAATACCAATATGTAACTGTACATGTGAGCGTGTAGAAACATTTTGCGAGATTGGATTCTATAGGTTTTATTTATTTGATACTTAATCCATTTCATTTACCCTTCAAAACAAGGCATCAAGACAAACTACAAAAAGAAATGCATATAACAGTTATAACGTAATCTCACCAATAGGTGCCCTGCAAGAGTTCCACTGCCAAAACTAAATGAGGCTACAGATTTTTTAGGGCTTCTGTTTTCATTAACATACACCACTTGTAAAGGCATCATGAGCCATGGGAATAGTTCCTTAACACAGACACAGAACTTCACTCCAGTTTGAATAGGAGTCTTCGGATCAACAAATGCCCAGTTCAATCCAAAATGCCTGCATGTTGAATGAATTCTGACATTCATTTAGAATCATGGTTTTGATATTTGTGCGGTTTATCATATTTATGTATAAACAGGCGACAAATTCTACGTAAACCTCCAATTCTGAAGAGCACTTTTGCCCTTTTCAAAAGTCTCAGAACCCGAACCAACAAAAACTCGGGTGTGGTTAACTGAAAAGCCACTGTCTGATAGCTCTCTATCTTGCTGAACGTTATCTGCAGGCTTCACAGTAGACCCTCTGTATTTGCTGTCATAGTTGAAGTCGCCAGATCTGCCAAGAGAAGTGTAACCTAGAACTAAATATAATTGGGGGAGAAAGAAATAATAAACATCATAGTTCAAGAAATATAACATTTACTTGTTAATGCATGTCTTCTGTTCATGAGGAGATGGACGAGCCCAACACAAGAAAACCATCTTCTCCCCAATATATACGGGTTCTAACAAATAAGAACAAAACTATAAATAATCAAGAGCTACGATAAACAAAAGAAAAAAAAAAATTAAAAACTACTTCACAAAGATGTCAGAAATTTGTGTTTATATCGTGGAAATTAGGTAGGGAAGGCATCATTTGGGAGACTCAAAGCATAGCAGATGGGCTGCAGCTCACTTTCCTTTATTAAGGGTCGTTCACTACCAACTCTATGGTATAACTACGATGTATTGGGTACCACAATTACCCCCACTTAATGCCATGAAAATCTGGTCAGACACCAACACAGAGTCCATGACTACCCGCATTACACATACATCTGTCTAATCACACCGAATACTACCCCAAGAATTGCTCAGATAACAGTTTTCATAAACTGAAGCTCAACCACAACAAGTATATCACATAAAATCTGGCAGAGTTGTGCGATAAGGCAAAGTAATGGAATATCCAACTACAATAGTGATTTTCTGATAGCATCATCCTTTAAATGAACTTACAATTTTTATGTAGCACATGCTAAACAGAATTTAAAAAGGAAGGCGTAATGAAATACGTAAAACCAAGCAACCATGACAAAACTTCACCCACCTAGTAATCAACCTATTCCAATCCCTGCCTAAAATCAAAAGCTGATTATATAATGAGAACCTGAGATAGAAAGGAAAGAATGAGTTCAATTCAGGAGCAACCCATGATTTTTTTTAATCAATAATTTATTAATAAAAAGCACGGTAAAAAATCATTCAGAACTAATAATCTGATAATAAATGGCACTTTAAAAAAATAATTGAGAACTATCATTTTGTTATTTCTGCAGTGCCTGCAATAGATAGCAAGCAAGACTCAGAAGGAATTTCAATTACAGTAATATGATTCAGTACATAATCACGTAGCAGACCATTAACCAATATATGAACATTAAATCACATCATGTGAAGAACCTCTAAGTAACTTAACAATCATGTTATTTGACTTTATCCCCCGCTGGGCATAGAAATAATTACATCTGGAACAACCACCGGTTGGGCATAAAAATAACTGCTTCAATCACATTACAATTTTGCACTCCCCAAGGAATTGTTTCCCTCTTTTACGACCAAACATCTCATGATCTTACTCTCCACCCCTGAAGCCAATTCTCATTGATCAACCCGTAATTAATCCAACAAACCCTGGCTTAAAATTCAAAGTCTGAGTGTAAATGGAACTTAAACATTAGAATTAGGACCTTGGGATTTTAAACCCAAACATTAGAATTAGGACCTTGGGATTTTAAACCCTCAAATGTAGTAGTCTAAACCAAGGGCAAGTGAAAGTTAAGAATTCTCAGTTTTGAAGCTTAATTTAAACTACTTTCAACTTCCTTATAATCGAACCCTCTTATCGATAGCATACATATCACAAGAACCTTCATCATAGAGAAGCATCACAACCAAATCAAATCCAACGCCCACACAATTTCAATATGAGAATTGTTTAAACTATATCAGCCGGTTCAAAAATAAATTGGCCGGCGAAATATGGAGCAACATATTTAAGCTCAATTTTAATAAATTAGTACAAAAGTGTCTTAGCTTAAATAATCATAAAATGCAGAGAGGATGTGGATTACCTTCAACTTTCGGAGATTCTACGTAAATCTGTGATTTGGCTCATCCACTCTCTCTCAAATGGGTCGCCACTCTCAGACACATTTTATTTTTTCAAAATTAATAATTGGATTTTATTTTTATATTCCCTTGTCTAACCCCCAACATTTTTTAATAGTATTTTGACACATTTTAATTCCACATTCGTAAATTTAAAAAAAAAAATTATTATTTTTTAATCACACATTTTCCATCAAAATACAATTTTATTTTATTTTTATAAAAAAAGGGGTCAAGAAATAGATTAGATAATTTTGACTTTGAAGAAATTTGATATAAAATAGAAATAATTGCAGTCGCATCTCAAAACTTTTCATTTATGGCAACACTGATTCCGGGCATTTTAGCTTCGTGTGGTGAAAAGTTAGTGTAAAAACTACAACAATTTAAAATGTTTGGATCGAGACTACAATTATCTCTCTAAAATAACATTCCTTGAATGGAAAAAATGAATGGTCATCGTACACGTCTTAATCTCGTCCGTCGCTGTTTTGTATTGAGAACTTATCATGTACACGTCTTAATCATTTTGAGAGAAGAAATAGAACTTTAAATAGTATTTTATTGATTTGTATTTAGAATATTTTATTGAGTGAATATATGGTAGAGATTATTTACTGTAACAAAAAATATTTGATAAAATGAATGACAAACGACGACATAGTATTGCTATTTAGCTACAGTCTAAATAATAGTTAGGTGACATTAAATAATAAATTCATTTAAATGTAAAATCAAATAATCTTTATTCAATTTGATCTATCAAGCGTGATCACCCAAATTAGTCAGATAGCATTATTCTACCAAACATGGCCTAATCTACATCCATAAAGATCCTTACTTTTTTAACTTTTTTCCATTTCATTTCATTAACCATTAATTATATTACATATCTTGCGTTGTTTTATCCAAATATTCTTTCATTGAAATGATGTGCAAACACTTTGTTAAACTTTTGCATTTATTATGCTTTATTACAAATATAAGATGCAAACTTTTTTATGCCCTCCTAAACAGATTTTTTGGATGAAAAATATTATCGTAGAAACGATGTACAAATTAATAGAATGTTAAAAATAAGAATGTGACAAAAAAAAAAGTTGAGGACATAAGTGAAAAAATAAAATTGCAAACTCCATAATTAATTCAATCTATAATTATTGCAATCTATTTGTTAATAAATTCAGGCTGCACAAGGAAGAGATATAGCAAAATTGAATGGGCTTGTTGACGGCCCAGTTCAATGTTGGCAGCCCGAACTTGCCACCCCATGATATTAAACACAATTAATTTATTTTTATTGATAAGAAAATGGTCCATATATTTTGAATAATGAAAACTTCACTTCCCTGAAAACCTGCTAAGCAATTTCACCATCAATAGCAGTAGCCATCAATTTATTTTGGTCTACAGTCAATTTTATATACATGCACCCGACAAATACTGAGTTAAACTTGAGTTTCCACAACACTACCATTACATAATCACACTATGGGACCACCAAATTCTAATTCAATAAAACATAATTTTAGATAGACGCGGTGATAGAATCCCCTTTTCTACGCCCCAGGTTTCCATATGACGATATGGGAGCGAAGAAAGGAAAAAGAGAAATCACATACCAAACATGTCATAATGCTATAGTCAGCACCCCTCGTGGCGATAACTTATCATTTGAACTGAAACTCATCAATCATTCAAGATCAAACTCAAAACAACTAGGATTTATAATCATTAACTTGTATAAATCTCAATACATTTCTCGAGCTGATCTTGAACGAGTTCTGGACAAGCCAAGCATACCGTCTGCAGCCATACGCAACACAGAGAAGATTAGCTTGCAATATTTTCACCCAAAAACTTTAATTTCACTTTCTATGACAATTCTTTTATATAAGAAAAATAGGAGGGAAACTGATATTTTGGACCACAGTTTACTTATAAAAATACAAAATGAAAATCAGTGAGCATTTCAGAAACACACTGCAGAAATTAGGACCACCCTACAAACTCAATCTGCAGAAGCTAACCATTTGAAAAATAAGCTAGATAATTTCCAAAATAGGGTTTAAAGTAGACGAGGCTCTTCGTCTATAATTGGAAATATTTATCACATTGTCCCATAAACCAAGAGTTGCATGAACTGATTATGGATAAATTAATCAGAAAGCATCCACTTAAAAAGAGAACTTCTGTACTGAAAAACCTATATTATACAATTAAAGTTGCATATATGGTACAGGTATAAATAAAAAGAAATGTTTTTGCGTACTTATTTCACGCATAAAGAAAATGAGAAGACCAGAAACAATTCTAAAATTGTGAAGTATATAAAATTCATACCTGTACTTTCCACATATAATTTGTCACTTGAAAGTACGCAATTTCTGAATCCAAATGGCTATCTAGCATATTCAATTGAAATAAATAAAAAAGGGGGGAGAGAGAGAGAGATGAGGTTTTATGATACTTATATTAGACAAAAGAGTGAAAGAAGTGCTGAATAAAGTACAATGCTAAGTAATTAAACTATGATAATCATCAAATTATTACCAAAACCACGAATTTTGTGCAGGGATATATCCTATATTTGGAACTGGCTATAAAATTTTATAATGGATTCTTTGAGACATTTAGCTTGAGCAGAAGTTACTGGTTTTACACACTCGAATAAGCTAAAGCTATGAAGTAAAATCAACACATAACTGCAGTAAACTGCAGTGTCCTAGGTTACAACGAAAGGTGGCAAAACTATATATTTTATAAAAGAATCCAAGAAGCAACTAACAAAATGTAAATAGTCAAGTATAAACTCAAATGAGGAGCTCTCAACTGATTTTGATTCACAAAAGTTAGGGAGAGTGAAAACTGAAACAAAGTTCTAAGCTATTCCTTCATAAACAAATGTTCATCCCACACCCTCGGAGTTCAGCTCTTTCAGTATGACCGTGACATGTAGGACTTTTCTATATCAATGTAACACAAATATATTCAAGCACGTCTAATCAATAGACAAAGATATGATTTACAGAGAAGGAAACATTTAGCCCCTTTTCTCTAATAAACAAAAAACTAAAGTCAGGTTTATCCATAGGAAATTAAAAACTACTTGAAAAAGAAGGTGACGAAGAGATACCATAGATGAGATCTTAGGTTATTCACCGAGATTTAGCAACATTTGCTTATAAATATTAGTATAAACGTAGAATAAAACGATCAACTGTGAGTCATCAAAATAAACTGTTCAACATTCACTAATGGCATGTATGGCATACAAGATTTTAGTTTCTTTTTTTTTTTTTTTCATTTTTTTATATATTGTTCACTGCTGTATAGTCAACCTTACCAAACGAGTCATAAGTGAATAACAAAGGCATCTTGCCAGAAGGGACTCGTCTTTTGGAAACAAGACTGAGCCCAAACGATAACAAAATGAAGGCAACAGCAAGAGGAGCTCCCTTCAGTCCAAGCACAGAGGAAGAGGGACATGAAACTATCTCCCGCATCATTCACTCAATCACAGTAGCATAAAACTTCTTGTATCTACTTAGCGGTTAAATGAATGAGTCGGCAGCTAATTCAACCCCCAATATCGTCCATGAATGGGCTAAAGGAAGCTCCTTTAGACCATTTCTCATTGTATAAACATTTCAAAATATTGATCACATTTCCCAAAGGACCAAGAAGATGTAAAAGAGAGTGTGAAAGAGAGAGAAAAAAAAATGATTAACATGCAAAAGTACTTCAGTGAAATTTCAAGCTCCAAATGCTTAAAAATCTATCAAATGCTTATGAACAACCTAAATCAAGACAATTTTTATGCTAATCATATGACAAATCAAAAGTCCTAAATGACACATTCAATTTGGTAGCTAATATTCAATTAAGATTTGTTTCCCTAGCTCAACACTGAAAAACAGCAATGCGTTACCTCATCAGTGAAACCTGAAATAGAGCAACACTATTTGCAGATGGACACTGAACCAGATAGAAAAATAAAATAAGAGTGAGGTAGAACATATTCTGTAGCACAAAATGAAGAAATTGAAATCAAACTTCAATTCTTGATTGAAAAAAAATGCTACAATAAATCATAACCTTCTTAAAGATTAAAATGAAAGAAATCTTGAACTGATACAATAAAAATTCATTAGCAATTAAAAAGTACTCTAAACCCTTTTCAAGAGAGATAAAATTAAAATCAATTCAACTGTAATTACTATCAATTTTCCACAAACCCTAATGCTGCTAAGAAGGAAAATCAAAACCCATATTCCAGGTATTCACAATCACAATCATCCATGGCAAAAATTAATTTTAAACTATCTAATAATCTATCAGAAATTACTTAACTGCTCGCACTTGTGAAGGAGGAGCTCAGAACAGTTGAAACCCTAAATCACCAATGATGTTTATTAAAAATGGTTTCATTGTAGTTCTTTGAACAGAAAATGATAAAGAAAACAAGGATAAGATAGCAGGTGGCTAAAAAATTAATCTGATTGATTCAATAATAAAATTGTAGGGTCAGGAAGACCAAGAAATATTAATTACAAGGGGAAGATGAGAAGTCACTTTCTTCATGAGAATCAGAGATGGGAAAGCGACTTCAAGATCTCTTCAAAAATTTTATATATATATAAGAACACACAATAAGAGAAGATAAATAAACATACACGTACACAAGAAAGAGAGAAGAGAGTTGTTCTGTTTACATATTCTGCAGCTAAATGATCTGGAAATGGCAAGAACAAGAAAGTATTAATTCTTCTGCGACCGTGTGTCTGTAAGAAAGGGAGAGTGGGAGACCATGAATAGTATACACCGGCAGGAGATTACGAGATGGTGGGGTGGGGTGGGGTGGGGTGGGGTGGGGGTTAAACTTTGACCACCGCTCCACTATGTTTGTCCGAAGGGGTACCCCACTGATGCTGCACTTTTTTTGTGGAGGATCAGTAGTGCACTGTGGCAATTGTCGGAATTTCACACGATAAAGCTTTCTCATTTTCAGACAACTATTTAAATCAAACTCGTGCATTAGTGGCGAATTTTTTGAAATACCCATGTATTAATAGTTAAATTACAGCATAATTAACTTATAATTTTCTCATTTTGTTCAAGATTCTTGTTGAAAGCAGAATTCTCCTTATTCCCATGTTTGGGACGTGTTTACAATTTGTGCATAAGGAGTAAGTTATATTTTATTTACCTATTTTGTGAAACAGATTTATTACTTATTTTTATTTATTTATAATTTAAAATAATTATAAACAAATCCTAAACATACGTTCAATTTTTTCTCCATCATTTTCTTCACCTACATTGCAGCTCATATTTACCTCCCACGCCTTCCCCTCTCTCTTGCTGCTTAGAGCCCCTGAGCAGCTATGTTAAGAAGCTTAAAAGGCTCTCGAATGGTCTCTCGACTTTGTTAAGATTTGAAATTTTATTTTAAAATGTCAACCTTATTAAGATGAGTAACACAATCATTTATAAGTTGGTCTATATTTTCATCTTTATTCGATATGAAATTTTTATCCCTTAACATACCCTCATAAGATGGTGGCTCGTTTCGAGCATATCAATTTTGAAATTCGTATGCTCAATTTTATTTTATTTTGAATTTTAATCAGATTGAATCGCTCATTAGAGTTTAATGGGCTCTGATACCATATTAAAATTTAGGGTTCTATTTTAAAAGGTCAACATTATTAAGAACAGTTGTCCAATCCTTTATAAGTTGGTCTATATTTTCATCTTTACTCGATATGAGATTTTTATCCAGAACAATTGGTTTAAGTATTGCTTTATTTCACATGTTGTTCTTGTGCATTGTATTATTCCGTTTCATTTAAAGTTTCTATTTTATTCTTTCCCCTACTCATTCTAGCAAATAAGTATGCAATACAACTGTACTCGATGATCTTCATTATCTAAGTACAATAATTTAGTTTTTCTTTCCTAGGGGTATTTTTAAAATTCTTTCCTACGTTGAGGTACGAAAAAAAAAAATACCTAGTTTTTAATTTGGATGCTGCCGTCCTAGATTCTTTAGTCCATTATCAAAGAAGGATTTTCCAATAAACTAAGAAAATTAGGAGAGACGGTAGAGAATGTTGGAAAATATTGAATGAAAACATTCAGTTTAGTTTCACCGTCTGAATTTATTGAATGAAAACATTCAGTTTAGTTTCACCGTCCGAATTTCGTTCAATGCTGTAACTCCTTATTCAGTTTCAGATTTCATCAGTTTCAGCTCTTTAATGCATTGAATAAGGAGTTACAGCATTGAAGAGATGAAACTAATGAAATCTGAAATTGAATAAGGAGTTACAACATTGAACGAAATTCAGATGGTGAAACTAAACTGAATGTTTTCATTCAATATTTTCCAACAGTGAAGAAGGGAATAAGGAGGGCTGAAGGACAAGATTCAAGTCGTGGTTGTGAAGAAAATAATTTATTCTTGGCATGTCATTTTACATAAACCAGCAAGTATATGCTACAGCCATTTTCTTCTTTCAACTTGATCACGATTAAGAAATTTTTTCTTGGGCACAGAAAGGGCAGATAAAGTAATTCATATTAGGTGAATTTTTTAAAAGGCCATCGCATCATAGTCCAAGAGGAAAATAACAACCTTTTATTTTTTTTAAAAATGTTTGTCTTTTTGGATTAAAAATAAATTTAACCTTATTGAAAATGACCACCAATAAGAGTAATGCCTCGACTATTCAACCTCTCCTAACACGTCGAGATTGGAGAGTTTATTTGAAATAAAAATAGATGGAAAATGACATCTATATTTAGAGATTTCGAAGAGATTGACAATAAAAGTAAAGTGGTGCCTAGCTCTTTAACAGCTGCAAATCGGCAAAAAATGGAAGAGAAAACATTTGATGAGTTGAAAACTCGAGTAAAGCAAATTGCATAGATATTCCTATGAAATTATTGTACACAAAAATCAACATATATTTTGAATTTTACAGTTTTGTCTTTTATGCAAATTTGAAACTATCTTATTTATTTATTTATTTAAAAGATATATTCGTTCTATTTCTGCAATGTGATTTTTTTTAATGCAATAATATTTTGGGTAAAAATTACTGATTTTAAAAAATAAGAATTTTGAACCAAAATTTTGACTAGAAAAGGGAATAAGAGAGAAATCTAACAAAGTTGTATGTCAAAGTCCAATTATTTAATTAACTATAAACTAAAATTAATTATCGATCGTATTGGTAAAATTATATAAAATAAATTTTTTTATTTAAACTTGTTACAAATATTTATAATGATATTTTCTCATGATCAGAACACTAATAACTACATTAGAGGATTCTATAATTTGTTACAGAATTATTGTTGCGGTTCTTTACTTTCTGTCAAATCGTCATCTTTACCTAATCAGTAATGCTAAATGCACACTCCTTCCTTTACATCATTGTTGACATTGCGCTGGTTTTTGAAAATTGTGGACGAAAAAAATTGTTTTTGTTTTTAAACTGTCCAATTGTATTTTGCCATGGACAGGATGTAAAAGATGGCATACATATAGCATGATTGTTATCTAATTTTGTCGTCCTAAAATTACTTGTTCCAAGTCCAACAATTAACTAGCTTAGCTAAAACACTCATATTTCACGTGACGTAGTGGGTTCCACTTACAACCCCAACCAATGCACATTGTACTTAATCAAAACTTCAGGGACATATAGCATCACTCGACTACTATAGTATCATTACTCCACGACTTTGACAAATGAAATTACAGAGAATTTCGTTGAAGTTTATAACAATTTCTAATACACCACTTCCTTTTCAAATCATACAAATTTCTCTTATTTCAAGTTTTGAATAACTCATACCTCACGTTAGATTTATGGCAATTTCAAATATAAAGTTTTTATTTTCAAAAAAATAAATACGCAAATCACTTTTATTTCGAGTTTTGAATAATGCATACCTTCATTGACCACTTTTCTTCCACTTTTTAGCATAAGTAATAGCATTACCATTACGAACTTTTTCCATCCTATCGCTCATTTAACTATAATATAAAATCGAAACTATTATTTTAACACTTTCAGCTGAATGAACAACAGTATTATCTAGACCCAAATGGTGCAAGTGATATTTGACAATGACCACACAGACAATTGACACGAAATTATCACAATCCATTTTCTCGTTTGCAAGATAGCACGCTACATTTATAAATATCTCATCGGCGTGGATGACAATTGGACGTTACAAGCCCAAAGCAGCCTTCCCCATACCCGAAGATTTTTGGGAAGCAGGACAGAATCAAAATAGAAATATTCTGGTTTCTCATCTCGTTAACAATTTACTTATTTTTATTTTTTAGTATTAATTTATCTGGTTTAACAATTTACTTATTTTTACTTTTTAGCATTAATTTTAAGAGTCGGGACAGGACCGTATTCTTTATCACCGCGTTAATTCCCTTACTAATCAGGAAATATTCACCCTAACTGACTGAGAGTTCGTTTGACATAACTTTTGTTTTTATTCCCTGTGGAAGAGTTTTTAAAAGAAACTAACTTAATTTTTGTTTGAAAACTATTTTTTAAAAGATTCCCACTTCAAAAGTGTTTTTAGAAGAAATCACATTGAATCAGCTTTCTCTAAAAATTGTTATAACTAGTAAAAATATTTTCATAAAATTAGCCAAACGGGATCCAAAAATAATTTTTAGATTTCAAAAACTCATTTTTACTTTTCAAAAGTCATGCCAAACAAGCCATAACTCAAAATCCCAGAGCCATAGGGGCAGGAGCAACATGTGGTGGGATAGAGCAACACCCAAAACTTTCTTTCGAGGATGAAAAACATAGGAAATATTGGTACAATATACTAGGAAAATACAACCTAAGAGAAATAATAAGAAAAGATCATCATTATTTCGAAAACCAAAAAACACCATATGTACTGAGCTGGAATCAAGAATATCTTCATGTATCAAGATTTCCCAAGTCTCGGTACCATGGTTACATTCAACCTATTTGCTGATATATAATATATATTTAATGACAATCCACGTCCAATTTGTATAGCTCCATTGTAGAAATCTTCCCAAGGGAGATCCAACAATGAGGCAGTCTTAAAAAGCAAATCCTGTGGGAAATGCTTTGATGCTTGCAAAGCAGGTCAAGGGAAAAAAACTCCCGGACAAGATGAGACTATTAGAATAACTGGCAGAGAAGACCAGTCGACCCGTCCCCATATGATCGAAGATCAGCAGGTTTAACAAGGGCCCTGCACAAAGGGCAAGTTCTTTCCATTTCAAACCTGAAAAAGGAAATTTTGATGCCAACTGATCAAATGACGTAAAATGAGATATTTGTAAACTACAATGAAAAGGCTTCAAAAATAGTAAAAGGATGAACTTTCTAAGAAGTCACAATTTTATCTAAATTTGAACTATGTTCAAATAATTAAACAGATATCATCTAGTCCCAAAATTTTGGCATTCATTATTACAAATATGACAGTTCTCTGAAACTTATCAACTATTTTCAAAATCCTTAATCATAATTTCAGTAAGCTCAAGCTAAACAAACTATGCTCCCAAGCCCAGCTACTCTTTAATGTAGGCACACATAGAAATCCCTCTTTCTTCATTATCCATTTTGATAAAATATTGCCACTCTACCTGTGAATGCTTTCAAAATGACTGCATTCTTGAGTTCACACAAATGAGATTTTAAGAGCATCTTGCCATCAAACTCCATCAATTAGAAGGAGAGATCAGCCTCACCAGTTAGAGGTAAAGACAGCAGATGATAAAGATAAGATGGGTGGGAATGCTTGGAAGTTGGATTTAAGGTAGGAATGTGGGGTTCCTACCTTGCCTAGTGACAGCCAAGAGATAACAATGATTTAGTGATTCACGTCTCCCTTGACTCCACAATTGAATGAAATGCAAATAGGCATTATAAATAAGGACAAAAATAACAAAAGTACAACAAAAAAGATACATAGTCAATAATAATTTTTCCACGATAGTTACATGTAATCACAAAGTGCAAAAAACTAACCATTCTGAAACACAGTCTTCACAGAAGATATGTTTACAGCGCAATAAGATTGGGGCATGCATCTTCTCCTGGCATATAGCACAAAGATCTCCTGCCACATTCACCTGTGTTCAATAATTTACAGCTTAGTTTAACAAATGCTTTTCCTGTTTCCTGGTGATTTAAGCATCATAAAAATCCTCAACAAAATGCATGAACCAGGAGAGAAAGACTACAAGCACAAAGGTGCATGTCACTTCTTGAGGACATGTGCTCTTGCTTCCTTCATGCTCAGCCAAAAAAAAAAAAATCATAAAAATTCATGGATTCGACCATGAACTTTAACGGTGGGGACATCAACAGGTAGCTAAAGAGAGCAATAAAATGTGGCCAAGCATGCTGAGATATAGCTGTCAAGAGAAAAACCAAGCGCTTAAGAACATAGATATGAATTGGGACATTCGGAGTATTCTGGTTTAGATCAGCAGACTTTTAATGGTAAAACTTAAATATTTTGCTTCATTTGGGATTTAACGGAGCCAAGTACTCCAGTCACCTGAAAATTTAGGTGGCATGGGATGTAGCCGTGTGTCTTTGCATGTGCAAGGTAAATGACCATTTACTTTGTAAAACCAATATGTGTTATTACAAGAAGACATTAACATTGAAAATGCTAACAAGATAAATAATTAGTGAACAAAAAGAGATTCTTATTCTGGGAAGTCATTATGAAGTCTTATGCAGAAATTCAAAAAAGTTGGAAACTTGGCATAGAAATGACAATTGAATATGGATATCGGATCTAAATTACAAGTTGACATTGTTGCCTTGAATAACCATGTAATCATCATTCATTAGAGAATAACTAACTGAGTACAAAATGAAGCAAACAAGGTGACCTCAAAAGGTTAGGGCAAAGGAGAAGAAGGATTTGCTAAATATCTTCTTGATTGTTACATAAAGTAGGAATTGTATGGCCTTCTGTCCACTTTGACACCAGCAGGCTCCAAACAGATCAAAATTATTTAAAAGCCAAAGACATCACTATTTATCCATTTGGATACAAATTTATAAATGATTTATAAATTAGTCAAAAGTCAAACATTTATTTCCACTACACATTCATAACAATTACGCATTATTATTCATGCATTTCGTGGGACCACTACTATTTCTCTTACTATTCATATTTACAAACCATTTGTAAATTTGCCAAACGGAGGCTAATTGAGGCATATTTTTGTCCGCTTTAGCACCAGTAGGTTCCATATGGACCAAAACTAGTTCCACAAAATTTAAAAGCAAAAGAAACATTATACCTGTTCTGATGTCGCATAAGACCCGTAATGGACCTTTCTCGATAAGGCCTTCAAGGCAGCGACGAAGGATTGAACCTGATAACAGGATGAAGAAGAGAAAAAATTTCTTTAAACACGGTATTCCAGATTCTAGGCAATAAAAAGCAAATGAACGTAAGAATTACCTTTTCAACAATGGATGTAAGCTTGAAAGTTAAATACAGCCCTGTGATCAATGATGAGAAGAGACTTCCATTCTCTTTGTTCAAGAAGAATTTATACCATACAGGGGTTGGTAACAACGGCCGGTACAGAAGAAGTGTGTACTCAACTAGAGTCAACATTTGACCCTGAATGCAAATCATACATCAGAATTCTATGGAATCACATACTACCCGCTAAATTACCAGAAACTTTATTATATACTCTAAAAACCGTATCACCTGTCTGCGAAAATTATGGGCCCTGCTATTCCTATAATACATCAGTAGAGCCAACTTCAAGACCATTGCAGCCTGCCGCACCATTGTATCTGAAACAAACAATTTCAGAAAAAATTGAAGGATACAATTAAGTACCCTAAACAAGATTCCCAACTTCAGTTACCCCTTCCCTTCCGGAAAAACCCCGAGATAAATATAATAAAATTGCATATGCTCAAAAGTCAAAATATAAACATTAATAAATGTTAGAAAACATTTTCAAATTTCAGAACAGAATCCGATTACAAGGAAAATTTTGCAATACGAAAAAAGAGAGATGGAAAGAAAATCTGCCACAAGTAATTTAGCATGAGGGGAAAGTTAAAGCCATGCAATAATCATATTCAATGTAATGGCCTCTCAAGTAAAAACTAATCAAAGTTCAAAATAAAATGTTCAGTAAGGCACTTGATTTCCATCTTGAATTTAACAAACAATGCATACCCAGCATCCACATATACAGGTTTCAAGTGATTTAATATTTATTCCCCAAGTGTACAACTTAACGATCAAATAAAGTTAATAATCCATACCATTTAGTAAGATGATAAAAATTGCATGCCAGAACGGTGGGATAACCTTCGGAGGAACCATAAATAGAGGATAAAAAATTTCATCATCCCGACACCACCAGTAGATTCCAGATACATGAAGTATAAAGGCAAATGAATAACCAACAAGGACGGAAAACTTTCTCTCTCCCTGCAAAAGTCACTGTTTAGTTGTCCTGAAGAATTTCTATATTCATCTTTATTCCTACTATAGAAATGGGTACAGCTTAGACTTTAAACAATTAACATGAATATGCTACAAACTACTCAGCATATGGAACACACACCACACCTTTAGAGCTGTCTGCTTCCGAAGAATGTCATTAGACTTGACCAAGCCGGCAGTGATCCAAACTGTAATAAAGAATCCTGAAAATCCATATTAAGAAAAGTCAAGGTTTCCAAAACACAAAGAAAAGAAATGTGAAATTGAAATGAAAGTAGTTATACGATACATATTTTTACATCTCCTAAATGATCAAAAATAGAAAACTAATTAATTAAGTAACAAAATCAAGTCTTGAAGGACAGTTCAAAACACTAGATTACCATGAGAGAAAAAATGGACTAGTTAATTTCATGGAAGATTATACACGCTTTATCTCTTCATGATTCTCTATACAAAGACAATCAATATGATGATGTTTAATATTATCTATATAACGATTCAAGTCTCTATACTCAAGTCGTTAGTTTACGTACTGTCCCAATTGGTACCAATATTCAACTTAAGTCTCTCATTAGACAGAGGTTTTAGGTTTGAATCCTAGGGGATGCGATAGAAAGTCGTGAAGGGGTAAGTGGGCATCAGCCCATCCAAAGCGGACAATACGTAAGCTAACTGCTTGGGTATAGAGACCCGAATCATTACAAAAAAACGTAAATTTTTTTGTAACGACCCAACCTTTATGCCCAATCCGTTATATCATACGTACTGTTGCCCAATTGGAATTAAGATTCTCTCATTAGGCAGCAGAGGTGTTGGGTTCGAATTTTGAGGACACGATAGAAATTCGTGAGGAGTTAAGTAATTTTAACAATTACTGTTAAACTTCATAGATTAAGAAGGTGTGAATACAGTGCGAACTTAAAAAGATAACATTAACGATATGCAAACCATTTTAATAACTCATTCCACGATAAACCAAGTTATATGCAATAAATAATCCAGGAAAATAACAATATATAAAGGGATACCCACTGGCCTCAGAAAGGAAAATTATGATTTTATGGTTACTGCATCTTCTATGCTGTTTAACTTCCTCGAAAAATAAAGTTTCAAAGCAAACCAAGAAAACACTGCTTTACATTGTTCATCTTAGGTCGTAAGACCAACCAAAAAAAAAAAAATCAACCATGATTTAACAACTGCATCAAAATGAAACCTTCTAGGAGATTATAAAGTTGACTTATTGTGGAAAGATCAAAAAGCATTGAATAAATTTTAATCACTATAGAATTCAATTTCAAAGAAGAGAATAACAAATAAACAATCAATGAGACTAAATCAGTCTACACTCATATCTCCGCTACTCTTGCTTTAACAACAACAAATTTCAACAAAGTCTTCAGCAGCCTCACAACAAAAGCAATGAACATTTCCAACAAGCCTTCAATGCATTTTAGAGCATGCTTGGGAGTGATTTTAAGTTATTTTAATTTGTAGGTCCTACAAAATGTATGGATAATAAGTAGGAAGTCGCCGTGGGTCGTACAAAATGTGTGAATAATAAGTATGTTTGACCAATTTAAATTATAATTTAAACATGCACTTAATAACCTCTTAGCATTTAAACATATAACATTATAGCAATATCTTAATCATAAATAATTCTTCTAATTGTTATCAAGCAGTAATGCGAAAGTTATTTTCTTCCATCAGCTGTCCTTCAATTTCATGTTCTTGCAAAGATTTGAGAAAGCTTAGTGCTGTTAGTCAGGCTATGATGCAACCCTCATTCAACATCTTTATTTGCAACTTCTTGCAGTACATACTGAAGTTTACTAGCTGGTAAAGCCTTTCTCACAATTAACCAGTTAAGGTTGAAGGTTGCTACCTTTCATTGGTCATTATCCACTGTCACTATCAAATTACAGGATTTGTACTATCAAATCACCTATCCTTTGGTAACTTTCAGGGAAAGTACCTAACAGCACCAAATCAAATCTACTCTGAAGTTTCATATTGTTTGAGCATGATTTATGTGGCACTGAAATTACTTACTTGAGTTTACGTAATGGAGGATCAATATATTTATTACCTCTACCTTGTTCAATTATAAACATCTATAATATATTAAATATTATATCAAGTGAGAATATTTTTTTGACGATTTTAACCTTACTATAATTCAATTATTTCAATAATAACTTACTTTTCGTTTTTGAATATGCAATAAATCCTCGTCGTGTATGAATTTCGTGTTATTAATTCTCATTTAATTATAATTCACATTAATGTAGACTTAATTAATCTTGACTTGATGAATTTTGATCTACATGAATCTAAAGTTATTATGGATAAATTTATTTATATTCATGTACTTAGAAATTTTAAGGGGTATTTAAATTCATGTATTAACAATTAATTTTTATGTACCAAATGTAGTATACAATGGTTGTTCATTTGTAATATTTCATTATCACAAAAAATTTGAATCATAGAAGTTGGATTTTGAGAGTACAATTTTTTTCTGTTAAATTTCTATCTTAAATTCTATTTTCTTTAGTTCGTTTGAAACTCATCAAATCTTCCAACAAATTAGTATCAAATATTACTTTTACAGCACTTATAAATATTTCAAAATAGAGTGCAATGCAAAATTGGTATCAAATATTACTTTTACAGCACTTATAAAATATTTCAAAATAACATATAATGCACGTTCAACTCTGACTAGTAAGTTTATAAATAAGTTAAATTGAAGGGAAACTGATACAACCTCCTGAAAATTTAAAAAGGATAAGGAAAATCTGGCACCTGAACGTGATGATCTATAAGATACCCCATAATACAATGAAGCACATTTACACGAACAAATGCAAGTATAGATGCATAACATAACTGAATGTGAAATTTTATCGATTGTGTGCAACCAGACTTCCAACTCAGATTGGCCTAGAACCATGATAAATCAGTGGGTTATGTATCCTATACAATTGTTCAATACGACTCGTGATCAAGTTTAAACCATGATCTATGCCATCTTTAAAGGCAATATGAAAACAATTTGCCAGAATCAGTTTGATGCATAACGAGAATTTCTACTATGATAAAGACGGAGAAAGTCGAACATTACAATAGTCTAAAGTGAAACGCTGAAACCCAATTACTCCGAAAATTACCTTGCAAGTGCTGGTGGATGAAAACCATCAATAAAAGCAAGGAGAATGGAAGAATCTGCTCAATCCACCTCGCCACCTGCTGTATGTCATATCTTTGATATGATGACGTTTCCCTGTTGGTATCATTACCGCTGCTGCTGCTGCTACCATTCCCATTATCATCAACAAAACCCCCGGTAGACTCCTCTGGACCCAAACCCGAGCCCGTGTGATCTCCCTCTCCTCTATTTTCAACAACCCCAATTCTATCATGCTCCCCTGCCCCGATTATCCGAATAGAAACTTCTCCATTGTTATCATTACTATTACTAATGCTAGTATTAGTACTATTATCATTGATTGAGACAGAATTGTAGGCGGGTTCGGATATAAGGGGCTGGGCATCCGAGTGGAAGTCGGGACGTACCCGAAGGATCCCGGAGTACTCGAGTAGGGATGAAACAGGGGAGTTGAAGAATTGAAGAGGAGAAAAGGGGATTCTGGAATTTCCTCCATTGCTTGATGAAGAAGGCCATGTATCAGAATTCGAAGTATCAGAACTTGCTGCAGACTCCATAATTTTGCCTTTTCCAGAAAACCCACAAAAAATCTAATAATTTCAGAATGAAAAACGCGCAAAATCTAATGATGTCAGGATAAAGATGTGTTTCTTCTATGCTTCTGGCAAAGAAAAGTTGAAAAAAAATAAAAAGAAGAAGAAGAAGAACAAAAGGAAAGTCAGATGAGCGAGAATGTAAGAAACGGGGAAACTTATATGCAGAGCCATTTATCAATAAATAGATTACTGTGTAAAAAACAAAAACGAGTATACAAGAATCATGCTACATATGCAACATTGATTCACAACATTTTATTTGACATTATCATATTTATCAATTTTAAAAAATTATTTTCTACATCATATGTTACGACTTTGACGACACATGATTGTAAACCATTATTGTTAACCAATATTGTACATTTAGATTTCTTCGAGAATACACAATTATGGAGACAGGAGGAGGAAAAATATATAAAAAGAAGATAGGCAAGGGTTAAGAATTAGATGATTTTGGAATAATATTTTAGGATAAAATAGGTTGGATTAAAAAAATTGTGAAATGGTAGATTTAGGGCGAGGGTTAAGAATGAGATGATTTCGGAATAATATTTTAGGATAAAATAGGTTGGATAAAAAAATCGTGAAATGGTAAATTTGTAGTGTTGAAATTGATTTGAGTCAATTTTAAACAAAACGTTTTGATTCAAATTCAACAGTTAATGTCTAATTTAGGATTTGTTAAATATTTTTTCAAAGCTCATAACTTGCAGATATTTTGACTTGAGATCGGTGATTAATTGTGTGTGTGCGTGGTGCTTGATGGAGCAAGAAAAAAATGTGGACATTAAATCTTGTCGTGTGCATGCAATGTCTCTCGGACGTGGTGTATGACAACGCAGGAGGTGCTTGCAATTGTGACGATTGTGTTGCAAACTTCGGTGGTATATTCTCACCCCTTGCCAACTTGTGATAGACGAATTTTGGATTGATTAAATATTTTGTGGAAGCTAGTTTAACATCAAATCGACAACTAAGATAAAATTAGAAACCAAAATTCTTATATTACTGAGATAAATAACTAGTTGGAAAATATTTTTGCACAAATAAAAATATTAGTATAGCTTACATTTTAGACTTTTGAACTTTGATAAGAATTATTGATATTTAATAGTCTTGAATTTTCATATTAATGTCGTACAAAGTCAAAAGTCAAGACTTGTTGGCTAATAATCGTAAATGTAGAAGGATTATAATAATTATACACAATAACTTTTCACCACTTACAAATTAATTTTGAAATTTTGTTGTATTATTGAAAGTTTATAATTTTATCAATTGTTAGAGCTTTTTCTAACAAAAAGAATGCCGTATATAAAAATACAAAATTTGGCAACTTGACTAGTTCAATAATAATTACGATTACTTTTATAGTAGTAAAAATCTAAAATTTGTTGGTCTCGAATACGAGCTATGTAACAAATTTGCGAACGATCAAACCCAAAAATAAAAAAAATCCACCACATAATTATCAATGATATAATTTACGTAATTTATGACCGTTGAATTTTGACATATCTATGGCGGCTAACTATTAGCCATTATTATTATTTTTGCATGGCTCCTCACTTTACTACACGACTTTCAACTTTATTGAAATTAAAAATGAAAGTTAAAAAGATGAGAAGGTCTAAATGAAATTGCAATGTAGATCAGTTGTCGTAAATCTGCTACGTGATGCAGTTGACAATTGAGATTTTGTAACGCATAAACGTATATATTTCTCATGTATTGCGCAAAATCTCGAGTGCATATTTTTGCAACGTAGTTTTAAAGAAGACCATGAATAAAATTAACTTTTTTTTTTTAATAATGTTGACTTTTGCATGATCAACCTTAATAAACACGTTACTAGTTCGCATCTCAATGACTCTCTTGCAACTAACTAATCTTTACTCCTGAAAATATTGTTTCAGGATTTTTCTAGCAATAGCACGAGTAGTAGTATCCCCCGTCTCTTGGGTTTGAGTGATTAATTTCCCATATCAGATTCAACCTTTTTTTGCCTATTGTACCTGAAAATTTAGCTTCGTGCACCATTGACACTACAAAGATCAGTTCATCTCAAGTAGGCCTTTCGACTAGAAGTAGTCCCATCAACTATGTGCTAGCAGTAACAATGACAATAAGGCAACCAAAAAAAAAAGAACAACTAGTTATAATACCAGTCCTCGAAAATCGAGGCCGATCATTTATATTAGGTTATGGACTTTGCGAAGCAATACAATAGTCCTTCAAATTAGTGGCGAACCCAAGATTTTAAGTCAACACGAATGGTCGTGGATCGTCGATCGTTGTCAGCAATAAAATATTAAGAGCCCCATTTGATGCCTATTTTTTGCAATATATATATATATATATATATATATATATATTTTTTTTTATATTTATTATTTTTTTGAAATATTATTTGCATGTAATATTATTTTATTGAAAAATATGTGATTGAAAGAAGAGAAAAAAAATGTATTTTGAAAAAAAAAAGAATAAGGCAATGTCTAATATTTAAATATAACAATTATTTTGTTCGAGCTGAACATATATAATTTTGTTGTAAAAATTAGCAATATTCACCAAATGATATTGTGGTCACGTTTTGTATAATTCAAAAGAAGAGCATGGGTTCGAATTTTCACAATTGCATTAAAACCGCTAAAATATAACATATATTATTTTGGTAAATTTACCATCAAATTCAACGAGTGCCACAATTGTCGAACTTTCAATATTCTAAGATAAGAAGAGGTCAAATATCCTCCTTATCCTATTTAATTTTTGTAAAAGTTGTAGAATTTAAAATATTTCACAATAAAATTAGGGGGAAAGGAATTCGAAACTGGGACTTTACAAGAAATGTTTAAAAATAAAACAAATTATTAAGTATATGATCTAAAAAGTTTATTCATTGTAAAAAAAAAAAAATTCCGACGAATCCAGCACAAGCGGCCGTTGGGACTTGCCGGGTGCTGAATCAGCCACTGCTTCAAATCCAGGTCAAACTTTGTGTTGTTATGTTATGGACTTTAATCTTCTCATATAAGTATTGGAGTAGGTATTCATCCGATTTTTACTTCTTCTCATTTGATAGGTTTGGCTATTACACAGCTCTCCTATTAAAAATATTTAAACAATTTGTCTAATAGTTTAGCAATAAATTATTCGTTTTATACATTTAATTGTAGTTGGTTCGATCGAGATACACTTTGTTTACCAAAATACTTAAATATTGTTACAGCATTACGATTATCTAGCTTGGTAATGATATGTGATACAATCATATCGTGTAACAAGGCATAATAACAAGCTATTTTACGTGGTAGCTTGTTATTAAAGTTATTTACTTGCTCATGAGATTATTTCCTGTACAAGGAGTGAGAAGACATTGTAGTTCTTAGCTTTTGAAAATTCAATAAAAATATTTACGGTGTTCGCTTTTTTTTCTTTTAATTATTCGATCATTGATTCATTATTTTCGATATTTCACTTTCGAAAGTCTTCATCAACATGTTTATCTCACATATGGCGCATCATAAGCTATTTAGCTTTTTATAAAGCTACATAAATATTTATTTATAACATAATTTAATTATGTAAGTATTCTCAATGAGTTTTTCTCTACGAGTACCAGGGATAATGTCGCATCCAAAGTAATTTGATTAGCTAATCAAGACATTCACGAAAAATTAAGATAATGGACACAACCTATTCATATACAAGTTTTTGTTAGCATGAAAGGATTTTTAAACCTACGTGTGTTGAGTTTTGGGTTTGCCATAAGATCATTGGTTCAAAGCTTGTTTACGACGCGAC
Source organism: Fraxinus anomala (assembly GCA_903798345.1). NCBI lineage: Eukaryota > Viridiplantae > Streptophyta > Magnoliopsida > Lamiales > Oleaceae > Fraxinus > Fraxinus anomala. The sequence goes on from CAIGRN010101887.1 coordinate 28,407, forward strand.
ATTAGTTAACATTTAAAATATTTTATCAAGTGTTGTTCAAGTCCATTAAACAATTTTATCTATACATGAGTTCAACAAGGTTACACGAGAATTTTTTTTTTAAAACTTCATTCTCCTGTAAAATGGGGGAATATTGTTAGAGAAGATTTTCAAATAATGTCAATTTTGGACATCAGTTTTTGGATAAAAAACGAAAAGTACATCGTACGATGTCGTCCAGTTCAAAGTGGGGTAGGAGCTAAGTTTATACTAGCATATATTTATGCTAGAGTGTCAGCGTACAGTTTAATATACACATATTCGTTCTATACATATTTTTGTCGGAATATATAGTTGAAAAGAGAGAGAGAAAATGTATTTTAAAAAGGAAAAAAAAAGAATCAAATAAGAGCTAAGATAACTCTCAACAATTGTGACTTAGGAGAATAATTATTCTTGTTGTACATAATTTTTTACCTAAGTGGTTACCGAATTGACAAGTGACGGCCCCCTTTTAGGAGGGCGCCTATGGGCGTGTAGCATGGTTGCTTAGGAGAAATGCTGTAACATGAATCTATAGACGGATTCCATTTTCTTCGATCTTGTACAAAGAATTTGAGTATCAAAATTTTATTAATCTCTTTTGATGTAAATATGGTAGTATTTATGAATGATTTTTATACTCTTGCAGTCTTAGTTTTATTACCATTGTAACCTTAAGTTCCTGTTTGATCCACATTAAAATTTTCATTTTCATTCTTCTACTCATTTTCAATCACAAATTTTTCAATAAAATAATATTTTCCATCACATCAATAACTTTTGTTTCTTTTTCAACCACACATTATTGATCCACATTAAAATTTTCATTTTCATTCTTCTACTCATTTTCAACCACACATTTTTCAATAAAATAATATTTTTCATCACATCAATAACTTTTCCTTCTTTTTCAACCACATATTATTCATTAATTTATTATTCCAAAATACGATCTTCCAAAATAATGTGGCTCAAACACACATTAATTTTTCTTTATAGATACGAGACTTTGGTTCTTAATAAAACATAAAATTCTATTGGCATCTCTCTTTTGTTCACTTTTTTCTCTCTAGTTTATAATACGTTATTAGTATGAAGTTCTAACCAATTGAGTTAGCAAAATTTATTTCTCTTTTGCTTTCAAATTTTTAATCAGTTAAGATAAAAAAAATAAAAAAATCTTCAATCAAAGAAAAACAAGAAGTTGCAGCCAATTGAGTTTACAAAGAAACTCTTTTAATCTGCTCAATGAAAATGTAAGTATTCTTTTAACTTTAAATTATATAACAAAGCGATATAGTTATTCGATATGATATATCGATTTGATTATACCAATTTATGATAGATAAATATTTGTTTGAGTGTAATTTTTTCGTTCAATATTCCAGAATAATATTGTATATTATTCTTGAAAGGAAATAATCTCAATCAACATTCCAGCAGAATATTTTAATTCTGCTTAAAATTGAATATTATATTTGTATATTTTGTTACTCATGAAATTCCAGAAGAATATTAATCATAAATCTGTCTATTACAAATAATTTAGTCATCGTTTGGCCCCTATTTTGGAGAATTTAAAATTTTTGGAATAGTAATTAATGGGATAATGTGTAGTTAAAAAACAATGAAAAATTTTAGATTTGTGTGTAATATTATTTTATTTGGATAACGTGTGATTAAAATTAAGAATGATAAATTTTTTTAAAATTTTATTGGGGGGCCAAACAAGGGGTTATTATTGCTCCTAAAGTATCACGACATTGACAATATTATAAAAGAATATGATATTACAATTCCAATGTTCCAGAATAATATTGATCGGTTTCTCGTAAAATCGCGATTTAAATTACTTTATTTATTTATTTGTCCATTCTTCTGCATACATATTTATATATTGATATTCTAGTTAGATTTTACATGCTTGCAAGGAGTATAATTAAATAAAAACTAGCATAAATTATATTATTTACTTCCGAAGAGTACAAATTATAATTTCAATATTCCACGAGAATAGCGATATATTGCTATTAAATAAACAATAATAAAATACAACCTACTATCGAAATAGCACATGTTTCAAAAAATGTATCATGTGTAATTTATGAATTTGTGTTTATCTAAAAAAGAAAACATACAACTTACGTCATGTGGACATTGATTATTATGATTATATAATGTTTGATCGTATTTTTCGAAATCAAATAATTGAATTATATCTAATCTTATATTGAACCAGAAGTTCAATTTATTTGGCATACATGTAGGACCATCACTAGATCAATAACGGTGCAAAATTTAGAGTTCAAACATTCAAAGAAGAATGAGAAGATTTTTCAATCCAATGAAATCATATATATGATGTTTGTTCTCTTTCATGGAAATTAATTATTAATGTCACTAGCTAAAATAAAGAGTAAATTCCCTATATTTCTAAAAATTAATTATGATGATAATGGGGCTCCGTCATATTTCACATGAACCATCTAGATATTATTTATATCTAATAGATTTAATATAAATATTAGATGATTGCACAGTATTCGCAACCTGAAGTTTGCGAAATTACTGTTCAAATTATGATCATAATTTTCATTATATAATCAAGACGATACGTCTTGTTGATGCTAGTGAGCCTAAATCTTAATCTTTAAATAAGTGTTAGCTCAATTGTCGATAAATGGTTTAACATTATTGTTTGTTGAACGCCTTCAATTAATTTAATTGAAAACGAAGTACTTCCCATTTCTATTTAGGAAATGTTATTACGCTCATGCCAATATCACAGTTCGCCCTATTATAATTGGCTTATAGTTAGAGTTTAATTTTTTCATCTAACTATTTTGTTAATGCAGTATATGTAAAATTAATCCACCTTAATGAATTGAGAGAAAAGTAAAGAATTGTGAGAATAAATACGTAATTCGAACCCTTATTTCAAATAAGTGGTATTTTACAACGCGATTTGTTGATTGTCAATTTTTATTAGATAATTTTCTCAACATTAGGGGGAAGAATTAAGAAGTTGAAAAATAATGTACAAATGTATCATCATTTAAATTCTCCTAAAAAATCATTCGAACTATAAGTTCAAAAGATAAATTATTTAGATGTATATATTGACCAAAGAGATCGATACTATCTCACACATCAACTTTAAATACTCCAACTAAATTAATGTCATGAAGGACAATTAGTTTTATTAAACTTGATAAATTTATGACACGTTTGAAGCGTGATAATATTCGATTATAATACAAAATCTCCAAACAAAAATGGAGCAATTAGCAAAAAATGATCACATTAAGGAGGCATATACTTTTGATGAATATAAAATTCCACAAGAAGTTCAAGTGCCTGAAATAATGAAAATTGAAATATCTCAATAAGTTATGGAATATGAGAGAAATATAATCGAAAAAAAAAAATTGTCAACAATACTTGTGCGCATGATATACTGCATCATATTATGAATAACGAGGAATCGAAATAAATTCGATAAAACACATCGATCAAAATAATTATTGACCAAATAAAATGACGCGATTATACTAAAATTGAATTTATGTGAAAGAAATCTTAAATTTTTGGACACGATCCTTGTAAAATTAATCTTACTAGAGAAACCTGAAATTTTTGGATCTACATCCTGAATACCTAAAGATGTATACTTATGCGAAATAAAAATGAAAAAAAGTAAAGTCGTAATATAAAATGTACGACTCTTTACACAATGAATTTCACGAAAATTTGTATATATTATCATGGGTGGACGTAGTCACAAGTCTCTATTTCATTAGGATGACAATGCACGGAATTTGATATGCATGTAATAAATGTGATTGTAGGCAATTTTATCTTGTTTTATTTCGATACTATCATGAAATGATTTAATATGCTTGAAGTATAATTCAAGTGATATTATCGCGAGGGAGAGTAAATATGCGTTGTACTCCTTTTATCTCGATCGATATTTTGTCCCGTTGAGTTTTCCTTGTAAGGTTTTTAAAGATACTACATTTGTAGTGTATTCAAAAAAATGAATGTACTCTTTTTCCTTTATTATAGTTTTTCCCACATGATTTTTTCTAATAAGATTTTAACAAAATATATTCTTTGTGTAATGAATGTCCATAACATTTAAGACATTTACCCTCAAAATAATGCTTTGATTTGTATGAGATTCACGAAGAGATCAACAATAGCTATTTTTTGAATCATCATGTTACTACGTTATTAAGTTTTGTTCCACTGCATTTTCTTGAAGATATTGACGTACAAGACATTAATATTGAAGACACTGACATACAAGATATAGATAGCTCAATACAAGAATTGAAATGAAGGAGAGTAACTGTACTCTTTTTCTTTCAATTAAGTTTTGTCTCGTTGGATTTTTTTGACAAGGTTTTAACGAGGTAGAAATTTATTACTCCAAATTATTTTTACATTTTTTCATTTGTTGGTATTTATTTCCCTTCGAATTTTTGCCAAATAACATTTCAATGAGATAATTGTTGTGCAAATAATCGTTTAAGGGTGAGTGTTGTAAATATAATAGTATTTAATATTTACGAATGGCTTTTATACCTTTGCAGTCTTAGTTTTTATTATCATTGTAAACTCAGGGTTACAAATATGAGATTTTAGTTCTTAATAAAATATACAAATCTATTGGTTTCTCTCTAGTTTACAGTATCTTTCATCTTTTGCTTTTTCTTGCATTTTTATATTCATCTTTTTGTCAAAAATAATGCTTATACTATGTTACAATGGAGAAACAGAATATAATCTTTATATAGGTTCTTCAATCTTCAAGTTGTTAAGTGCATAGACATCAACATCCTATTATAATGGATTTATATTTGGCATTAAGTTAATAACGTGTGTACAACTTTCATAAATGAAGGACGTCGAGAATTGCAAATAATATTCTGTCTACTCGAAAATAAAAATTACTTTGCTTAAAAGTTAAACAATCTATTTATATAAAATCTTCGATAATTCTCATTAAATTTAACTTCACGTGGTTCTTTTAATGCTTCACGATCTCTACAAAAGACTGATAGATAATAGATTCATCCTATATTAATTGATTATGGATTATTATTCGTACGAACTTCCCTAACTTGTATATGGGCCAAAAAAATAAATAAATAAATAAATAAATAAAATAGAAAGATTGAGCAACGAGTCACCCATCTCCGCTTGCAACTCTCGATATAATGGTCACACAGACATCTTGATGAAACGGGTTGATTGATTTTCTTCAAACGAGGCGATCAATTGTACTTCGAGTTTGTGATCTCGTGAATCTAAATCCATATCCATCTATAGAAAACCCCAAAAGAAGGGAAGGAAATGTCAAAACCCTCGTCATCAAGAATTGTTTACAGATATTTTCATCTCACTGCATTTAAACAATCGTCAGATAACCCATTAACCGTCCAAATTCCCACGTTTCGTACATGGCTAATTTCTGCAAGAAACCATTTCTCGTCATTGCCCAATATTACGAGAACTTTCGACAGACTATACCCAGATGCCAAATTTTCTCCAGACAGAGATTTTCATGGGTTCAGATGCTTTTCGTTAAAGAATGAAATGGGTTCCGAGAATTTGGCAAAAGATGCGGTGAAAAATCCAGTAGTGGCGGTTAAGGACACTTTTTTGTGGTACAAAGAGGCCTTCTGTAAGAAAAAATTATCTGCTGTTGCTGGGTCCAGGTGCTCTTTCATCGCGTTTGCTATGAGTTCTTTACAATTTGTATCTGATTCTACTCTGCATTATTCATTTAATTGTTCAATGTGTTATATGTGAAGCAGTTACTGTTGCATCAGACGATTTATTTGGGAGTATTTAGCATTAAGTTATGGAAACTTTTATTGGATTTCTCATTGTGAATAAGATCAGAATACACTTATTTTGAAACAATCTTCTCTCAATAACTTTTAATGGTTAAATGGCGATGTACTGATAATTGAATTTTGTGATCAATTTAAGCGGACTATTTTTGGGACTGCTTCGATGATAAATGCTATAATTCATATCATGTCCTGTACAGAGTAGGAGGTATTCTGTACCCTAGTTTCTTCATACGAGGGATAAAAATTCACTGAAAAATCATAGATTCTTTGCTATTCTAGACTGCATGAGGATGGAGGTTTATGAATCCACCATTCCTTGTTTTACATTTATCCCTGTTCTCTCACAGTATCTATTATCTATCGTTCTAAAGTAGTGTAAAGAAAGCTCTCTATACAACAAACCAGAATAAGGACATTGATTGTAAGCCGCTTAAAGTTATGATTCGTCAATTCCTTATTTTAAATTTATCCTTGCTCTTTCACCTGTCTATTAACAATTCGATTGTTGCTAGAGAAAGTTTGTTTATCCAACAAACTAAAAAAAGGAAATCATATGTGCGGTGAAGCATTAAACTCTTTGGCCTTCTGCTTTGGATGAAATGTGTTATGATTAAAAAGATTGCAGGGAAAACGGAAACTTACGGAGAGAGAGGAATCCGTAACTGCGTATTTATCTGTTCGAGTCATGAGATATTTTAATAGAATCCTCATGCTTTATCTAGACTTGGATAGATATATGGGCTGCTAGGTTGGATGGCTGTCGAGTTTAGTACTGGTAAATGATGTGGTATCATATCTGATTTTCTTTCTGATAAGATTATGTGGAACTTGCTTAACGTTGTTGGTAGAGTATTCACTTTATCCTTTCCCATGATATAATCATAAATATTGTAGTCGCTTCTTTTCTCCTTTTAAGGGCTTGTATGTTCATTCAAGATTTACAATTAATCTCAATAAGGTTTATGGAATGGCCATAAGGAAACTAAATAATGAATCTTCGTTTTTATGGGTGACTGACTTTTGATTGAATCATCTTCCCTTGAGGGATTTTTTGCATTATATAGGAAGAGTAACCTTATACAACTTCGATATCAATCATATTTATGGTTGATGTAATCAACCTAAATATGGTAAATACACTTGTATACATGATAATGTCAAGTTATAATTTTCATCAATTTTCATGATCTTCGTCAATCTCTATGATCTCATTGACATCTCTCCTCAAATTAATGTTGGATGATCAAGAAGTATCAATTTGTTGACCGATGTACAAAATAACTCAAAGGCCCAACTCAATAATCCATATAAAAAGTAATTAAATTAATTCAATAACTCCAATATTGGACCTCTAAAATAAACTTTCTTCAACTCCATAAAAGCTTGCATTGTAAGCAAGCAAGCATCAAAATAGGTTTGGGATGACAGAAACTGCACCATAATCAACGCATCGAAAAGTCGCACGTTGACAAAAATTATATCAATCGTTGACCACCACAAGAATCACACATTGACGAAGATCACGGAGATTAATGAAGATTATGACTTAACATAATTATGTATATAATTGTATTTACCATATTTATGTTGATTACATCTACCATATTTAGATTACTATCATAGTTGTATAATGAAGAGTATTACCTTATACAACTATGATATCAATCTAAATGTGGTAGATGAAATCTACCTAAATATGGTAAATACAATTATATACATAATTATGTTAAGTTATAATCTTCATCAATTTTTGTACCTTCGTCAATCTCCATGATGCATAATCTCTATCAATCTCATTGACACGGTAGCTCCCTTAGGACAAATTTCAGAGCATATGTGTTGACAATGGGTGGTATTACGCATGGGAACTTCCAGCCGATATTTAGAAGCAAAAGTTGTTAATTTAATTTTTAAATATATGGTTCAGAAAAGAAAGAGCTCAGTTGGCGTCAAAGTTAAGAAGAAGAAAGTCCAGGTTTTATTCATTACTGCCTGCTCGTGTTTTCCTTATATGAAGCAACTTTGTCTATTTTTTGAGTGACTCATTGTCATTGATTTGTCATGCTTCCTGAATTGTGCAAGTTGTTGGGGGTTCTAATTGTAGTGAATGAAAGTTATAAAACTGTGTTGCATATGTTTGTTTAAGACGTGTTTTTCAAGCATGGGGTAACATTTGTTCCTCCTTCGATAGGGGTTAAAGCAGTTTAAATCTTGCTTGGAGAAGCCAGATGCCATTAAATATAAGACGCAGTCAACATTGCTCTCAATTTTGTGTGCAGTGTGATATGCAATTACTGGGGTGAAGAGCATGGCATGCTGGAAGATGAGGACGATGCTGAAAGGGAACTTCAAAACACAGAAAGAAGTTCCTCGATTGACCCTCCTCATTTGTCGTATTTGATTTTGTGTTGTTCATTGCAATGAAAGGTTAGGTTCTTGATCTTTGAAAGAAGATGTATTTGATGCGCGGGCACATTTCATTTTGTTAAATAGTCGTCTTTGTAAGATTTGTGCAATTCTGAACGCAAGGCTGATGCCCTTTTAAAACTTTTGTGCACAACTTTTCTATATATATGCCTAACATTTGAATGCCAAATATACTTGATGATAACAACCCGTGATAATAGCATTATTTTAACACCAAATATTCTGTGACCCACCGATTTCTTTGTGTTGTATCGAGCTGTATCGGGTACATCTCAATTTTGAAGTGACTTAAAAGGGGCACGACCCGTGTCTTTGAGTCGTACTAATGGTTGGACATGGAACTAGAACTCTGCTAAAACAGTTCAATTTTCTGATAATTTTTAATTTCTATTACTATGAGATAGAGCTTCAAAGAATTTCTTGTTCAATTTTTAATAAACTTTTACTATTAAGGTGATAAATGGAAATCACATTTGATATATTTTTAGGTAATTATACTGACACCAAGATTTTTTATTTTTATTTTGGTTACATCATGTTTTTTAAACATTTTTATTTACTAAACTCATAGTAAGTACAAGGATATAAACAACCACCTAATTATACACTGCATCCATTTTTTTACTATTTTATTTTTATGTACACCACAATTTCACACATGAAATTTATTTAGTATTCACATTAATTTCAGTGTTATATGGAGGAATTCTTAATTTTTCGACGTTGATTGCGAACGCAATCCAATGATATCCATTCAAAATGCTTCTCCTTGGCCACTAAAATTGTAAAATTCCTAACGTCAGCTTTTATGTAACATTATTGGGATTCCTAAACTAAAGCATTATCAATCTATAGAACAATCAGTAAACATGACAACATCGAACAAGGATTCTTCTAGCAGCCCATCCTTTGTCTCCCACGTCTCATCTTAAACGTCACGTGTCCGCTTCAACCTGTCAAGTGACACGTGGCACAAACCCATTACACCCCCCAAACTTTATATAAATGTCAGTCTTCCCTGAATTCCCAAAAATCCATTTTATTATGAAATATGGAGACATTTCTATCTAGTTATTATGCCAAAACCCATACTTCTCAATCCCCAGTTTTACTTAAACCAAAAATAAGTAATTATTCTTCCACTCATCATAAGCCTGTAGCTTCTATAATTTTTAAATCCTATAGGAGTTTGAAGTGTTATAAAGGGGGCACTGGAGGTTGGGAACTGGAGAGGAAATTGCAGAAGGAGATGAATATGGAAGAAGAGATTGTTGGGAAATGGAAAGAGAATTGCGGAGAGAGTGGTGGGATGGTTGAGCTTCTGGAGTGCTTAGAAAGAGAAGCAATTATGGGGGAAGATGAAGGGAAAGAGGCAACTGATTACAATAGGAGGGCCCAAATCTTTGACAGAAGTTCTAGAGTTTTCAAGGCTCTAAAAGAAACCACTTCTTCTACAGATGATTCTTGAATTTACGAACTTCAATTGGCTTATTTATAATTTACTTATTTTTCCGTTTGCCTTTTGCTTTTTCCTCCTTGTTAGATACAGTATGCTTGGGATTTGGAGATTTTAAAAATGATGTAGAATTATCCTTTGGATCTTGTATTATACCATGCTTAAATGAAGAAGATGTACACGTAACAATATTCTTTTGAGATAATTTTATTACTACTAGTGTTTCAAGAAAATGCATTTTCGTTTTCTTAAAAATAAAATTTTCAGTAGATTTTCGTCATTGAAAAATTAATGAAAGTTGTGATAGCTAAACATGATTATGTACAGCTTATGCAGCTTCACAAATTATCACAACAAAGTAAATTTAAGTAAATATTAGGACCAAAGCATGGAAAAGAAATACTAAGACAATACAATATGAGGTCCTTACAATAGCTTCTCCTACAACTAATTAGCCTTCTGCTCATGTGCAGGTCTACAGAAAATAAACCTTATAAAGAATGAACTAATTAAGGCCAAAATCTAACTTACCTAGCTAGTCATCTAACTTAGAAATTTCCAAATTTAACAGAACTTCCAGCGGTTATTGCAGTTTACACACGTCACAAATGTGGTCATAGGTTCATCTGCACTTCGAGTTTGCATCTGGTAGTATGTAGTTTCCTTCTTCTTGCACCTACCACAGGTGAATTGGTCCGTACTGGCCTTTGGAGGCGCTCCGCGCTCGCATTCAAACAGTGCTTTTTGTTTGATTTTTTCATTCTGAATTTGCCTCGCATCACTGGCCATTTCTTCTGGTGTCAGTTCGAGGATGGCACGTGGCTCAAACTGCCCGGGAGGACCTTTCTACGAAAATCTGGATTTTTTGGATCCTTAATATTGAACATTATCGATCTATATTTCATCTTCTGAGCACCAGTGGATTTACCCCACTTTTCAAACATTGCAGTCTCCATCAGAACAGCCACTCGATAAGGATCAGATGCACTCGCTTGATCTCTTAGATCATCATCGACCTCGCTCGATACTTTGCACAGGGCCTCTGCAAGAAGTTCCCGGATTTTGTCCCTCACCGAGTCCTTACAATAAACAAGAGAAGTCAGCTTTGGAGGGCCAACGGGGTCTGATGCCAGTTTTTGCCTATCAGAACTTGGCTTTTCTTCTTTAATTCTTCTCTCATTCTGTACAGATTCTCCAGCAGCATTCTTTGGTGTCTGGACATCAACCCTCTCAACTTTTTTCCCATTCGTGGAAGTTTCCGACTTCATTAACTTCTCAGAATTTGGTGTGCCAGTCGGATTACTTCTCTTCAACTTCCCATTCCCATTATCTATTGAGTTCCCCTGCTCAACCTTCACAGAGCTAGTCCTTTGAAGCTTCCTGTTCTCGTCAGTTTCAGCACCCATTGGTTCAGCTTTTACAGAATCCTCATTATCAACACTTCCATTCTTGTTGTTCTTCATTGTTTCCTTGACAATTATATCCTTCCACACGTCAACAACATCAGAAGCCAAAGCCTTAATCTTGTGGCTTTTATGTTTCGTCAGTTGCCGGAGGTGTTTCCCAACCTGAAACATAATTTTTACTGTTAAGAATGGGGAGAACAAAGAAAGGGAAATAAAAATTAAGAAAATCTTAAAAGCAACGTCCACCAGCATAACTGTATTGGGAAACAGGGAAAGCTGCCAGGAAACTATGCGTCCAAAACAGTCGGAGACACGTAAAAATGGCAACGTGTAGTGTCCATATGTTTTCTGTCATCTGGACCACATTTAAAGATTAAAATCTCTCTACCTCATGCGCTGATTATTTATTGAAATAGGTAGAGAACAGAAAGACCATATCATAGAAGGATGCCAAGAACAATTGATTTCAAGTTTAGGACCCTGTTTGTCATCAAACTGTGTTACCATGATTCAGGAGGAAATGTTATTGTGTGTACAGTGTGAACAGTCACCAAAGGCCCCTTGATGATTAGGTCCACAAACTAAAAAATATATAGAAAAGTACAGCAAACATCATTATATTCACCTTTAATTGGAGAAAATAAGTACTTTAGTAATTTTTTATTAAGATTTTATGATATCTTCAGCAACTACAATCAACACCACCAACAAAACAGAACAAAACCACTGGATTAGATGAAGGGGAACCCAAAAACTAATATGGCAGTGTGTTTTGCACCTAGGCAGCTTTCAACAATTATAAATAAACTGTAAAAATTCGGCAAGTTACCTGGATGCCCACTACCTTTTGCCATGAGGTTATCAACTTCGAATCACTGCTGAACTTAATGTGTTTGTTTGCTCCTTCCATTGGCAGAGTATTCAAACTAGGTATTCACTTGGAAAAGAAAAATTTCACAAGTAAACAGAAAAGACCCAAGAACTATTTCAGCTATAACATTACGATCATTCCTCCGTTACAACTCCAGTGTTCACTAACCTAACCATGTATATCACATCAAGTCACCACCCGCTCTTTATTAAACTGCCACCTACCAAGTCTTCAACCAAACCAGACACCACCATACCCGACCACTATATCCTCTCCTTTATTAGGTTGTCAATTTTATTCATGTGAATCTACTTGAATCCAAAATGCAACATGAAACTGAATGTAAGAAACTATATTTGACCACAAGTCTGATAAAAATTCGTTGCAAACAGTGAACCAACTCAACTGGTATGTGCTTCAATTTCAGATAAAAGTTTTCAGGCTCCGAAAATCAACTCAGATGATTTTGAATCTCATTTAAAGGTAATTAGAAGTGACAAAATTATAACAATTTTACAATCATTTCATCAAATCATTAGTGCGCATTACTGGTATTGCAATTCCTCAAACATCTAAGATGAATATACGATGACCTCGTACTTGATCGTATATGTCTCAGATTTGGGACATTTTTACTTGTAAACCCACAGTAGGAGGTAGGGCAAACGGTACTGACAAAAAGTTCTCTCAAATCAGAACTGAGCAATAAATATATAAAAGAGGCACTTGGTTGAACTAGTGGTTGAAGACCTTTAGGGGTCTGATTGGAACTTCCAAGTTCGAATTAATGCGAAACACATCTGCTTGGATGTAAGGATATGTCAACTGGAATAGCTTCTTAAGGTGGAATTATGAGTGGAGGAGAGGGCATATTTGAAATTGTCTGAAACAATATCAATCTAAGTTTACTTTTCAACACTGGACCAGGAGACCAGCGTTCTAGAATACATAGGTGAAATTTCAATATCACCCACCCCACTTTACATTTCTCTGTTGTCTGTCCCCTTTTTCTCTTCTTTTGATACTTTAATGTCATTCAGTTATGGAATCTGACTCATCGAAGGAAAGGTAAAATTTATACATTGGGAGGATGAATTTTCTTGGTTAATAAAAGGCAAGAGATTTGATACTAGAAAATATGGCTACATTATAAATGACTGAGCACAATACTATCCTACCAAAGACTGGCCAGAAACAAGATAAATCAATATCTTGCCCTTGTTTGGTACCGATTAAATCTAAATTTTAATCTAAATTAAAGTCAACATTCAATTTTAAAACGAGACCCACAACTTTTTAACCACACTTTTTATCAACTTTAAGCAAAATTTACTTAAAAATCTTATCTTAATCCCCACCATACAGGGGCCTTATAAATAACTCGCCGAAAATACTGACGACCAAATCTAATATCGAGTATATGGGTTAAACTGTAAACTTAAAGCAAGTTTTAAATGCATACAGTTGTGTCGATATATATTAATTACTTGGTATTGAATATTAAATTTGAGTTGCCGAACAAATTGTTCGACATTAATTTTGCTGATAGTAGCGATCGATTATGCTTATGCCATAACATGTCGTAACTTCTATTCATGTACTAACAAAATTGGGTTATTACATGTCATTTATACTTGGAGGAGGATGTGCCTTTAGGAGCAGTTGAATGTTCACTACGGCTAAACATTGATTTAGTCATAGGATGTAGAGATAGGAACAAGAAAAAAAAAAACTTTTAACTAGCTATTGTTTGTAATTGTTAATGTCACATTGACTCTTAAGGGTTCTAGGATTCAGATCTGGCCAGCTGTGCCAACAATGGACTCAAAATAGCACTGCATGGTGGTAAATGTTTTAAGGCAAGTCAATGGGTTAAAATGGCTCTATTTTTGTTCTGTAATGGCATCCAAGGACAATATCAGTTAATTATCCAAATTTAACATTTGATTTAAATTCTTCAAATGACACCCTTTACCGAATAAGATGACACTTTGTACCACAAATTCAAAACTCAGTTACACTGGTTATGACATAGAATGTTATTGAGCGAATCAACAGTAATACAATTTCCTGAAAGATAGAAAAGGTAATAAACCAGAAAAAATCAGAAACTTACCTGTGTAGATACAAGGAGAAGATAACTGATGGGGAACTTGTTGAGCTGTTTTAATGTGTCGAGGCATCGTTCCTCCTCCCCAGGTGAATTCTCTGCTGCATCTGCAGCCTTCTTTACTGCCTCAAAAAGCTCTGTTAGCTCCTTCTCCATTACACACAATCTATCAGAAGCAAAAGAAGAACCCGGAAACATGACCAAATCAGTCTTCCAAGAGAAAGTCTCTAGACGAAGGAAGCAAATGTATTAGAAAAGCTTTCTTAAACAGCACTATCATGGATCACTTAAGCATTCAAATATCAAAGCAACAAAAGTCCCGACAGTTTAGTACATTTTTGCAGTACGGAAGTAACAACAATACACGGAATTGGAGCTTCAGATCTAAAAAAGAATGAAGCCAAGTCGAATTTAAACCTTTCACCCAAACTAAAAATCGGTTTCTACAAATCACAGATAAACATATATCTAGAGACCGGAAACGAAAATGGGTATGTCAAATTAAAGCTTAAAATATCAATATACAGAATTAAACGTTGAAAAATGCATTCTCATACCCTTTCTTCCTTCCCCCTCTCCTCAAGAAAGACATTCTTTAGGGATTAGAGAGACAATTCATACATAAACATCTAAAAAATTAAATATGGATTAAAATATTAACCCGGGGACAAAAACGTTAAAGAAAATCAACCTTCACAACAAAAAAAGACGATTTTTCTACAAATCACACATAAATTGAAAATCGAAAAAGGCATGCGAAATTAACCTTACAGGATCATATAATGGAATGGAGGAAGAGCTCGGGTAAACTCGTCTGAAAGAAAACTGAAACCCTAATTTGAGTTGCCGCTACCAACCTGGTTTTGACGTTCGAAGGAGATCACCGGGGCTGAAGCGGCACGTGTAAGTCGATCCGACTTGATCGTGCGGTCAATATGCTACTAAAGAATATCTCGGTAGTATGAGGATTTGCCATCTGGAGTGGGATAAGGCCCTGTTTGGGAAAAATTTTAGTGTTTATTTTCTATTTAATTATGATACAATATGTCTTAAAACGAAAAAGACCATCGCATTTTAATTACCCTTAGCCCTTGCTTTTTATTGATTAGAATCTAAATTTTAATTTAAGTCAAAATTAATAACTTATTTCAACCACATATTTTATGGATTCCACAACTTTTCAACCACATATTTTATTAATATCTATCAAAATTTATTAAAAATCTAATTTTAATCCCCCACCAAACCAAACAAGGACTTAAGATCATGACATTATATGGTCGTAACTTTTTTCGTCAAGTTTTTATTTCCAAATTTCATTAATTAGCCCATCACATTCTTGACTATAGTACTGTCAAATACATTTTGTTTGTGTTATGAAATGAGGAAAAACACTTTGACCCACTTTCGTATTTATTGCTTTTCTTAAAATATGACTGTATAAAAAAAAAAATCATTTGATGCTTGATTTTTTTGAGATATGTACCATGTTAATTGAGAAAAGATCGATTATAAAAATGTATCAAAAAAGGTAAGAATAGTGTTACAACGAACAAAAGTTGAAAATTTTAATTGCCATTAAAAGATAATGCAAGGGTTAATTTCATAATTGGCCCATCAACTTTATATTGAGTATCATCATAATCATTCAATTTAATTTTATTTCATTGTAACCATCCAACTTTATACCTAATATCACTATGACAATCCAATTTCATATAATATTTCATCACGTCCCATCTAATGTTGACTATAAACATGCTATTAACTAATCAAACAGTATAATAGTAGCAACATGCTATTAACTTATCAAATCAGACATCAATTATTTGTATACTCTAATAAAAAAACACAAGGAAAATAGAAAGAGAATCCATTATTATATATATAAAACCATTTTAAAACAACGATTCACCATCAATCCGCTAAACAAACCGAACTGAATAATTTTCAGAAACATTCATCCTACAAAAAATTGTGACAAACTTCAACGAGTACAAATCCAATACTAAGCAATGATCCTCGTTAGGTAAATATCAATTCATGAAAGAATAGCATCTGGTTGTTGATAAAGAATGGGCTGATTTAGCCAAAAATCAATCACTAAAAAGTTGAGTAATCTCAAATATTTATACCAAATTATGCTCTTGACGAGCATTCCTCCTTTTATGTGGAACTTTATTTTTGAGTGCTTGCAAACAGTTACTAGTGCAGCAGGTAAGCCTGCATATTCCTCTGCAACTTCTTTTACTTTCACAAAATAGCATCATTAGAAATTCACCTTGAAAAGTTTCCATTTTCTTTAAACAAAAGACACATAAAATGCTACCTTTTTGAGATCACGTGTTTGTAAATTATGGAAACTTTTCAAGGATGTTGTGAGGAATTCTAATGATGCTATGGTTGTGAAGGAGCAAATCAAATTGCAAAAGAATGTGAAGGCTTACCTCTTGCCCTAGTAACTGTTGGCAAAGCACTCAAAATTAGACATCCACATAAATGGAGGAATGCACTTCAACAACTGGACTCTTAAAGAGTGCCCAAAATCTAAAAGGATTGTTGAGGTATAATCCAACCCAAATGTATTTGGATTACACATTTTTCGGGATCAATTTTCAGACAATTTAGCCTAGTTTTCGATCAACTGTAACATCTCCAGAACATGCCACTATCTGAAACTAAAGCAAGGATGAGGCAAAGAAACCAGTCTCCGGTTAGGAACTGGTCCTTTCATGATTAGTCAAAACAGAAATGCAACCGTTCCCACTCTTGAACTGATTTTGGGGACATCTATATTGAACTTGGCATCTCCTTAGCACCTCACGCTTCGACTATTTTTACTGGCTTGCGGCCTTTGTCTGGACCACCAATTATACCCCATCTCTCAAACTGCCTTTGTCGAGCTCTTGCCCTCTCTCTCTCTTCTTCTGATTTTGATGCATAACAGTATGGGCAGGAAACTCCATATTCCCATTCTGGAGCTTCCATGTCAGCATCATTTACTGGTTGCTTGCATCCATAGCAAAGTTTATAAGTTCCTTGGGCCAGCCCATGTTCAACTGACACTCGCTTATCAAATACAAAGCATTCTCCTTCCCAAAGGCTCCCTTCTCTAGGTACTTCCTCAAGATATTTCAAAATTCCACCTTGTAGATGATAAACCTGGTAACAAAATCCTGTGAGTTCTACATGAATGAGATCATTTCAGCAATAACAGGTACAAATTGTCATAGTATTAATCGAGGTCATGGTATAATTCAAGAATCTTGAATGTAGACCCAAGTCATGCACCAATGAAGTGGACACATCAGGTTAACCAAATAAAAATCCACACACGAGTCTGAGTATGCAGGAAACACTATGTATGCATACTATAAATGACGTTTACTAAAACAGTATGGAATCTATATAACTGAAGTACACGAGTGCCATATGATGGACATCAACCAAAATGTTAACTCTTAAGAAACTCAGAAAGATGATACAAGAACAAATTTCACCTCTTTAACACCTTTGTTTATGAGAAAACTTGAGGCCTTCTCACACCGAATGCCACCAGTACAATACATTGCCACCCGGGCCGGCATTTTCTTTTCCTTTTCCTCAATTTGCTTTTCTTTGGTTTCAATTGAACCTGCAGACTCCACCCGGTCCTTTGATTCAACCAACTTGGACTGTTTCTCCACCCAAAATGGAAATTCCCTGAATGCTGTTGTACAAGGATCAACTGCCCCTTTGAACTTCCCAATTCTAGTTTCATAGTCATTTCGTACGTCAATCACCACCTAAATTTTGTAAAATTAGGTCAAAGATAAATTTTGAAAGACGCAGAATCACTGTTGTAAAGCTTATCACGTTTATAAATGGAATATAACAAATTAGGTGTACTTGATGGTAAATAAGTATAATAGTAAGGAGATGTTTCCTGGTGGAAAACTGCCCAATATTGACACGAGGAGAATATCGAATATATATTACTCGAAACTTCTGAGGTAAAAAGAGCAGCCTCTACCATGAAAGACTTCAAACAAATCCAACAAGGAATTAAAAAGTGACTACTGTTAAGACCAAGTTCAGAGTATCATTGATATCAATAGTAATTTAAAATGCTAAGAGATAGTAAGTATCCATGTAAAATAAACTACAAAGCAGCAGTTGCAATGGAGAAAAGCCACTTACAGTATTTGGATCGCTAATCAATGCATTCCAATCCTTTGGACTGACGTACTTTCCAACTCTTTCAACAGGTGACACAGAAGGCATTCCGAGTGTAACTATCTATGAATAATACAAAATTTCTAGCTTTTAGAACTGAAAATAACTGAAAGATGACATAAACAATATCCAAGAAGGAAAAACTTAAGCTCGAAAATAAATCATGTGATCTTATAGTTTTCAGTCAGTAAGTACTACCTCCTTCTTTAGCTTGACCCTCACATGGTCCCATCGGAAGGGAGCATCCTCCCCAGCAGCTAGAGGAGAAATAGTTGCATGTCCATGATGAATAGCTTCTTCCTCAGGACTAACAGGTGACTCAACATGCCTAAGTCCCTTTAGGCGGTCATCAGTTTGGATATATGAAAGAACCTTTTCCACGGAATCCCGGGTCCCACATATGCTTCCATTGATTCCTTCTGGTGCAAGAATAATACCCCCTGAAACACGCTGTGAATATCAACTTAATAAGATTTGAATGACATTGTAATGTATATACAAATGATCAAACAAACCAAAAATGAAGCTGTAAAGGAAGCTAAAAGATGATTCAAGTGCCAAAATACATTGAAAGATGAGCAAAAGATAGAAAGAGAAAAAGAAAACGTATGTAGATTTTCAAAACAGCCAATTAATTGATGAATTTTTAATATTTATGCCATCACAGCATGCTGTCCTTGGGGGCAGGTGGAGTGCAGGGAGGCAAAGATTGGGGAACATAGATTGCTCAACAATGAGAATGTAAAAACTAGTAATAAAAAACATGCAAGGTTACTTGGCCCTCCTTGAATGCCATGTTATTGCCACTACAATTTTGTTAAATATAGATGACAATTTTTAACACCAAAAAGTAAGAAACGTGTGTTCATCTCAATCCTGGCCATGTCTGCTTATCTAAAGTTTGGAGGTTACGTGATCGAAGATATGGATACATATTGTACACACCCAACTGTGTATTCAAGTACAAGTAATAAAGAATAAGTTTTACCATTATACATCAAGCAAGATTAGTTTAACCAATAAATCTATCAACTAAATTATTTCTAATTGCAAGTTCAGCTCCACACAATGGCTTTTAACAATTTCTCCTCCTCAGTAATTAGCCCTTCCTAACATACTCGCAATTATGAATTTATGATGGGACGCAGCTTACTAAAACTCAATCCCATTCAAGTCTTCATCAATGAGATTAACTGGTAACTAAGCAGCACTTAATTAACTCTATGGTCTCAGCAGGATAATTTTAGCTTTTGGCCGTATTCCAAGAGAGAGTAAAGAAAAAAGGAAAAAAAAATGACAGAAGCACACACAAAGTAACATCCACCACATGAAAAATAATAATTAGACGGCCCTATCAGCGTTTGTTCTATACATAAACGCCGAGAAGCATCAGTCTTTAAATTTCATTTGTTAGATAACTTGCGCCTATGTTAATGGCTCTGAAAAATGTTGCTCCCAACTGGTACACACTCTCTGCGAATTGCATTTACACGACTTCTCCTAAATCTCCAGAATCAAAGATGCAGAACTCCTTTAAACAAACTACCCGATGGATTATTATATTATCAAAAGATGACATTTCCACATTACAAAATCTCACGAATAGAACTAGCAATATGATTATTTTACTTCAATTAAAACTAATTAAAATCCAGAGAAGATTCAGAGAAAAAGAAAAGATAATCAACACATAGTGCAATCATATTTTTTTACCAACATCAATTAGTAAGGGAATTTACCAGCTGCTCACAGAGCTGCTTTAGGGGTTTCCTAAAATCAGCATGATCTGAAAAATCCGCAAATTTGTAAAAGGACACAACAACAAGCAAACACTCCGTATTCAAAACATTTGGTGTAGGATCCGAGCTTGTAGCTGAACAGAAACATCTCGAAAGAGTGAAGTTACGAGCCATTCTTGGGATCAGCAAATAGAGGAAGATTTGAGGATTTGGATTCTGGAATGGGTTTATTCAGGATAGGGTTTGTAGGTGTAAGTTTAGGGTAAGGGTTTGGTGTAGAAGTTGAAGACATCATTTTCAGCTCCGCCGCCACAGAAGTCCTTCTATAGAGGAGGAGAGGGTAAGATTGCAAATGCTTAGGCCTTAGAGACATATAGCGGGGTAACCATCTCCCGGCGGCGCTGCACATTTCTAGGGCTAAATGTTTATATATAACTTGGTTTTGATTCTCTCTATTTTAACTTAACATTATTTTTTGTACTTATTTTTAATCATGAAGTAAAATAAAATATTTTACATATAAATTTAAAAATTTTCATCACTTTTTAATCATACATTCTTGAAAAAATATTATTTTAAATATAGTTTTTGAAAATTGAAGGCTACGAAACAGTGGCTAAATTTCTACATGAATTATTTTCGAAATTTTTATTAAGATATTTTATAAAAACAACAAAGGTAGGATAAATGGGGTTAAGTTTAGGAAGTTAGGGTCGATTTTGGAAGGGATGAATTAAGAAATGAAATTTTTAGCCTCGGATATGGTGGGATTAAATTGAAATTGGGGTTCGTCCTCGTTCCGTTTCAACTTAAACAAGGATGGAATCCATTTCGTTGTCAGCTATGTATGTACTTTTTATTTAAATAATATAGTTTTCTCTATAAATTGATCATATCGATCTTTTTAAATGAGCACAACATCACAAACTAGATTACTCAGTCTATTTCAATTCATATTTGAAATCTAATTAACGAGACTGAGTTTGATTTAAATAGGTGCAAATCTTGACATGTTTATTCGTAATTCTAAATATAATACTACGCAAGGTTCATATAAGTCCAACATCGATTCTTTTATGCTTTCCAATTGAACAATACACACACGATTGCTAGATGATATTTTATATGTAACTTCATGCCGTCCTTCCCGCAACTAAATAGTTCAATTTTCTTTGAATTCCACTTATTTATCAACATGATCTTGATTTTCACCATTGAATTGTTGAAAGTCAATTTAATGATTATTTTAAGCTCTTATAATATTGAACTTTACACCGTATTTCTCATTCTTTTTCTTCTATACCTATCTAACCTCGTGGATACAATCTATCTCGATTTTTATTTTACACGCGATTACATCTACGTATTCGATAATTTTCCTATAAAAGCCTCTATCTTCAAAAGTTTGTAAAATTATTATGAACAGATAAATTAAGAGAGAAATGTGTACATATACCAACTCAACAATCAATATTAATGATGAGTAAAAGGTGAAAGACTATAAAGAAAATTCCACGAAGGCACCAATAATTAAAATGGCATTTATCTCAAATAACTAAGGTGAACCATCTGCGATTGAAGAACATGTCACCGTAGCTTTCACCTCACATTTTCAAGTGTCATTTTTCAATCGTCATAAAAGTTAGAATAATTGATTATTCAAATATGGCGATAATCAACAATCTAAATGACAGGACAATCACTATCATTGATTCATTTTTCTTTATTGAATAATGTGACGGTGACCCCAATACTACGTAAAAATTGTTAATAATTATCTCGATAAAAAATATCACTTTAAAATTTATTTTGACATAGCGTCTGCATAGAAAATTAAAGAAATCTCGTGATTCTCACATGTGATAGAGGATAGTAATAGTCATCATGGATTATTAAAAAGGGACAATTATCATTGTATATCGAATTTTCACGAGCCATATGTTTTTATTGTCTTGGAAAAGTTAATTTGGTGTTGTGACCTACATTTAATTGGTGATATGAGCCATTATATTCTCACCTACTAAAACAAATTAATAAGTTGGAGAAGATAAGATCTAAAGCACAGTATTTGGTTGACTATGTACTCTACTTATTCCACAATAAAGTGTGTGAAATAATCAAGTAAATATTCATATTCAATGGCTTGTCATCCAGATCCTTGATAAAGATTTTTTGAGAGGTAAGTTTTTATGTTTTGTTGAACGCATTATACTCCAACATACATATAAAGATCTTTGTTACCATAATTAAAGTAAGTTTTTATGTTTTAAATATTAATATATTTATTTTTTGCCTATTTAAGCTTTGAAGGGCATGTTGAGCAAGAAACCCATAATCTACAATTAATATATATCAATTCACTTGTTTAATATAATTCTGTTTTTGGGATATGCAATTATGTGCACTTCTATGAAAAAAAATAAAAGATAATGTGGGATCACACAAAAACACAAGATTTATGTGGAAAATGAGATTTATTATATCAAAAAACTAAAATTATTTTACAAGATTTGATACTCTCAATCTCAATCTTAAAAATTCTCTCAAATTTCTATTGTATACAACAATGATCTAATTCTTATATTACGTCTTTGAAGAGCCTACATATTATGAACTATATATAAAAGTCTAATCTTGGAGTTCTGAATGAAATAAAGCACAAGAATTGCGGTCAAATCAACATGAGACCTTTTTTTTTCCCTTGTCCGATGGCGTTGCGACGCAGGCTTTGCTTGTGGGGTGTTACAGTGCCCCAGGGCTGGTGTCGCAATGCCCAACCCATGTCCTCTTGCAATTATGCTGCGCCCACTCGGCTCTATCCCAATGTTTCCAAAACAATTTTTTATCCATTTCAAATTTCTTTTACTAATCAAACTCTTAATTCATGATGAAATTTGATCCCTTATCAAACCATACTTTCAAACCAACATTATCTAGGTTTCCTCCACGAATCAAACTTTCAAATACATAGAATTTGAGTCACAAACATAAAAAATAAGATAGGTTCTTAAAAAGCTATTTACAATTCTGTAAATGTTTTACGTTCGATTATTGTGGCTAGCACTTGCATGTTCTTCTTACGGTTGATCATACAGAGTTAACTCATGCTTATTCTAATTAATTTTTTGTGTTTGATTAAGAAATAAGTGTGGACCTCATTTTTTGTAGGGGGGGCGTGGCCAACAAATTTAGGGTCCTCACGTCCACGTAGTTCTTGCACATTATGACAAATCATTAGAGCACGTGGCCAATCTCCAGTGATAGGGGAGGCAACTGTGCACATTCCAACAGTCAAATAAGCCTTCGTAAGATTAAATATTTGAGTGTGAGATGTGCTTAAGATGTGAGCCACTTAAGTAAAAAGGATTTGAATCTGGAGAGAATATAGTGAGTAATGAGAGATAACGAAGTTATAAATTGAGAGTATAAACTTGCATTACTTGTGAATGGCACAGAGTGTGAGTTTTTATAGTAGAATGAGACGAGTAAGAATTGTTGGATGAAAAGACACACGATCTCATCCAAACAGCCGATGCCTTTTTATCATAGCCGTCAATCAATCAAACATATTTAATGTTATAACTCTTTTGCCACCCTAAACTTGACTATATAGGGCTTTTAAACTTGACCTTCTGATTTGGTAGGGTGGCGGCAGTTATCGTGAATTGTCACATCGATCATTCATTGATAATTCTGCATAGAAAATCCTCTACATAGCCCCAACTTGCCTCACCTAGTTCATGAGGGCTCGACATTCCACATGGGTTCGACCTCTTCATGGGGGTTCGGTCAAATTCCCACATAGGCGGGATGACATGGAGGGCAGGCCCAAGTTCTCTTGCTGTGCGACTGCCATGTGGCTATGCTTGGGAGGAGACCTAACAATTATTTCCCAAGTTCATATATGAATATTCATATAAAACATGGGCTTTCAGGCTGAGATGTATTATTGTTGCATGTTCTATTCTAGAAGAAGCAGTGCTTTGGCGTGGATTATATCACGTTGTTTGAAATTGTGCTTTTCTATCACCTCCCAATTACCATGTGGCCATGCTTGGGAAGAAGCGTAACAATAAGTTCTAGTTTGATTAAAATAATTATTTGATTTAAATTACAGGTGAATCACTGTTAAGAAAAACATATCTTAAATGAATCACACATATCTAAAATACTGTAATCTGTAATTTACAGTGAGGTAAGGGATGAGGAGTTTTATAATTGATGGACTCGAACAGCTTGAGAGAGAGATAGAGAGAGATTTCTATTGAATTGCTTCCATTTTTTATGAAAAAAAATGCACCATTACTCCCCAACTTATTTCCTCAATGGAAAGTTAATTCATAAGACCATAACTTTTTATTGTAGTTACACGAGAAGTCCTTATTTTTAGAAACAATCCAAATCTTTGTTAAATCATCATCTAACTCTCACTAGTCCAATTTTATGAAGTTAATTTTTGTTCCACAATATGAGATGTTGCTAAAAATTTGATGTGAGACGTGTTTCCACGAGAGGCCATAATGAAAGGCCGATGATCAACTTTCATTTTTCTTTAATGTAATGATTGCTCTCTATACGATGATTCCTCCATTCTAAGTAAGCACGATAAGAATGGCGTTATCATTCTTTTTGTTTCCTATAAAATTAAGGAGGATATATGCTCTATTCAATAATGCAGAATGTTCTTGTATGAATTTTGGATTTTTTTTTCATACAATTGATTATCCCGTTTCACCTTAGTTTAAAAGGTAACTCAAGCTTGGAACCAACTATGTCCTACCAAACAATCTCCTAGTGTGATAACCATTATAAGATCGAGTATCTCTTCCTTACAAGCCATGACCTCTTGCATTACTATTGAGCATTGCTAGGAACTAACTTGCTAGGGTAATACATACTGGGAACTTGCTTAGAGCTTGTTTGGTATAAATTAAAATCAGATTTTAATTTAAGTCAAAGTCAAACAATCAATATTAATGACATCTTTCATGGGTCCCACAACTTTTCAACCACACATTTTAAAAACTTCTATCACAATCTACTAAAAATATAATTTTAATCCCCATCAAACACCTCCTTAATTATAGGGCTATGCAGCTGGACCAACTATGCAATTTTCGTTTGTTAAAACGCCAAAATGAGATTTTACTCGAAAGAAATCGAGAAAATGGGTCCACTAACCAGATTTTTAGTAATTTTGATAAAATTGATGAAATATGTGATTAAAAAACTACGAAATTTATAAAATGTACGGTTAAAATTCTTTTTGATTATGATTTAGATTTATATTCGAATCTTAGAGGGTGTTTAGTGGAAATTTAAATTAGATTTTTAGTAGATTTTGATAGAAGTTTTTGAAATGTGTAATTAAAAAATGATGAGACCCATAAAAAATATGGTTAATATTGATTGGACTTGAATTAAAATCAAATTTTAATATCTAGCCATAATCTATTTGAGAAGTGTACGTCATTCATCACGACGTCACAAACTTGGGCTTTATACTCGAGAAATGCAAAAGGTTTTTCTATCTGTCTTCTTCCATTTAGTTTCCTCTCTCTTTCCTCTTAATACCTTAACTTCAACCCTTATCCTCTCGCTCTCTCTCTCTCTCACTCTCACTCTCTCTCTCTCTCTCTCTCTCTCTCTCACACACACACACACACACTCAGTTTCCCTCTCTACAGACACTGACCGAGTGAACACAATGAGCAGATTGAGTTATGAAGATCTGACTACAAAAGGGAAAATGGTGATAGGAGAGTTATTGAGAGGAAAAGAAACTGCAACCCAACTCAAAACCGTACTACAGAAGCCTGGTACTGATCATGGATCAGTTTTAGCTAAGG
This sequence comes from Fraxinus anomala, assembly GCA_903798345.1. Lineage (NCBI taxonomy): Eukaryota > Viridiplantae > Streptophyta > Magnoliopsida > Lamiales > Oleaceae > Fraxinus > Fraxinus anomala. The sequence goes on from CAIGRN010101887.1 coordinate 54,368, forward strand.
AACTTTCTCTCAGAATCGTTAGATCTTTCACTGAGATTCTTTCTGTGCTCAATTATGGTGGTGGTGCAAATAAGAGATCCCTGATAGCCTCCGGTGACCACGGCGGCTTAGACTGTTCCGGTGAGAATGAGAAGAGGCCAAGAGTCAAGGCTCGGAGAGGCTGTTACAAGAGAAGGTGGGATTGTTATTTGATTTGTTTTCTTGCTATTCAAATATCTGGGATACACTTTTGCTTAAAAGTTTTGGGGAAATTTTATTTTTTTTAAACCCAAAACTGAGACATTAACAAATTTCTTGTGGCTATTTAGGGTTGACGGACCGTAGATTTAATAATTTAAGTGTTCAGATAAAATGGTATAACAAATCATCAAAGTCAAGTAATAAAGATCTTGAATTTAAATCTTGATCCATCTCTTAGAATTTATGTTTTTACAGACAAGGTGGATTAAAGTGGCAACAACCATATTTACTGATACTGAAATTACAAAAGGAAAGCTACGAGTGGACATTTATGCACGTTTTTTTAAAGTGAATATAGATCAATAAATGCAGTGGATGAGCTTTGAAATAGATAAGCTTAACTTTTTCTATTAAAGCAAGTCGCCAAACAAAAAACCAAGAAATCAAGTTTGTCCTTTTCTAATATAACAAAATTTTATGCAGATTCTTGCCATACAATTAGGGTAATCCAAATGTGTTCAATTATCATCGAACCTATTTTAGGGTGTTCGAAATCCCGGTTTTCGGATTAAATTCCATTTCTTCTAATTCAGATTCGACCTCATTTTCATAAAAGAAATTTAAAATAAATTTTATTTATTAATTAGATTGCTTGGTTGAATTTGCAGAAAGACCAGTGATTCATGGACAACAGTTTCTCCAACGAAGGTGGATGGTTGTGCATGGAGGAAATATGGACAGAAAATTATTCTCAATGCAAAATATCCTAGGTAAATATTAATACATGGGGAGATAACGGGATTCAACTTGTCGCTATTCATTTATGAATATTCAACATCTTTAATGAAAAAGTGAGTCCAGACTTACAAGTTTAAGAAAAAATATAAATAACTCAATTTTCATTATTTGTGGTTTACAGATGCTACTTTAGATGCACCCACAAGAAACAAGGTTGCAAGGCTGCAAAGCAAGTTCAAAGAATCAAAGAAGATCCCATTTTGTATCGAACGACGTACTTTGGCCACCACACCTGCAGAGATAAACTGATGGCCCGACAGATAATTATTGAGACAGATCTACCTGAATCTAATCTACTTTGTTTTGAAGAAAAAATTCCTCAAGTGGATGCAGGGCTTACCATTCCCTTTGAATCTAAAGAAGACATAGTACGGAGTGATATGTCAGATACAAAATCATCACCAGATTCAAGCTTATGGCATGACATGAAATCTTTGGAACCCTTAATGGTTTGGTCTCCAAAAATGAACTGCTTAGACATGGAAGGTTTTGATGAATTTGCTGATTTAGATTTCACTTTCGATTAGATTCACGTCCGTTTAGCTCGAGTGGTGAGGTGGACAGTCTTGCACTAGATGTACGCTATTCAAGAAAATAGAATAAAATTATGTATTCGTGTGCATAAATAAATAATAACTAGCATTTTTTTTCCCTTTATTATTGTTGGCTTAGATCACATAATGGCGATGCAACACAACAATGAGAATTTTCGATGAAAATAAAGAAAAAATAAAATATATGCTTTGCAATAATATAATTTGTTGGACGTCCATAAGTTAATGATAGTAACTATTAAGACAATTGAAAAGTTTAGCAGATAAAGTTGGATAAGTGCAATAAAGATTTATTAATTTATATATCAAGTTTGCTGAAAGGACTTTTGACCCAATAATTTGGAAAATACCTTTCCAATGCGAGTCCCAATCATACCCTGTATAGATCTCAATTTCCATTCAATCAACGGGTGAGCTGTAAAATACTGCGGATTTGTATTCCATCTTAACCTAAGTTACCTTTTGTGCAAACAACTCTTCACCTTCTTATGTACTTATTAATATTCCCTAGAGTCTCAACAACTTGAAATTATTCTCCAAGGCCGCTGTTAGGAATTTGATGAGGTGATATGATGCGATATGAAGTATAGATGGCACATAAGATTAAAAGAAAGCAAATAAAAAAAAGAGAATTGACAAAGGAACCAAATATTTTATTGATAACCAATGGAGAGAAAATACAATTATGAAACTAAAGGTCTTAGTAAATTGAATAAAGAGCCTAGTATTTATAGGAGAACCGTTCAAAACCCTAAAACAAGGAAACTATGTCAAAAATCGCGTAAAATCCGAAAAATAAGGAAAAAGATTACAGCCACTCGAGCGACAAGCTGGCGACGGGCTGTCGGCTATCGCTGAGCGATAGCTCAGTGACAAGCGGGCAGCCGGGTTTCTGCTCCAATGCTGCTCATCTAGCTCGAGCTTGAGTCGAGCGACATTCCAGCGCTGTCAATCCGCCTTTTTTTCCTTTTTGCATCATATTTTGACATCTTCAAGCTCAATACTCCGCAACGCAAAATCCTAGACCCAAATTGGACCGAATTTGGGTTACAAAACCCAACAATCTCCACCTTGACACATATTCCGGTACAACAAACAAAACTCCAAAATTTCTCCACTTGGAAAAATAAGTCATATTGCAGCGAAACAAACTGAATTCTTCAACTTGAACCAAAACTCTCCAACACTCGAAAATACTTTTCATCTTCCACTATATTCAAACACGGATACAAGTGAACCCAACCCCCGAGTTTCCAAAATTCACAACGAATTCAAAATTTACCAAACAGGGTCGAAATACACAATGTAGCAGAATCTCCACTAAATGCTTTAACTAAATGCCCCTGGCTAGACTCGTCACCTTCAACAACTCCAAAAGCATACACATCCAGATCAGCATCCTCGTATTTATTTTCAATGAATCTCTCCCTAGCTGTTGAATACAATGAAACTACAGACTGTGGTGGCAAAGCAGAATTACTCATATTCCTCAAACTCGACAGAGTAGTATTCTCCAAATTATATCCAGATCCGACTCCCAACGGTACTATACCAAACTGTATATCCACCACGGTACCAAACCTATGCTGATGTTTCTTCATTGATTCTGTCCGACTTCGCAAGATGTATAACTGAGACTTTCTCCGCCCCTCCAATACAACACGGACACCCTTACGCACCTTTAAGACTCAATCTGCACCAGAGAACGTGTACCCTCTCGAATCCAGGGTACTCGGCGAGATAATATTCTTCTTCAAGTCTGGAACAAAATACAACATGGACACCCTTCCGGACCTTCAAGACTCCACCTGCACTAGAGAATGTGTACTCTCTCGATTCCAGGGTACTCAGCGGGATGATATTCTTCTTCAAGTCTGGAACATGTCGAACCTGGCCAAGTGTTCTAATTGTTCCATCCACCAACTTCAATATGACTTTCCATATACCAGCTACCCGACAAGATTCGTTGTTTCCCATAACAACGGCATCCTGCGTCACCGTTTCATATGATTCAAACAAATCCCGATTGAGACTCATATGAAACGCACAAGCTGTATCTAAAATTCACTCATCGTCGGGCTTGTATTCCACATCAGAAATAGTCAGAAG